>JAATLQ010035482.1:0-29431 GCA_013421005.1 Heliconius erato x Heliconius himera
CAGCCTTTTATTTGAGTTACCAATACATTTTATAATTATGTTAAATTTAAATTATATTATATTTTAATATAAAAAAGCACTACCTACCATTTTATATATGTGAAAAGTAATTTAAATTTAATACTATATAATAAAATAATCTAAATGATTGGTTTCAATTGGTATCGCTATTCATGCTGAGTGTTCCATGTAGAGTCCTTTTATGCTTCCACATATCTCCCGAACGCCTATACAAAAAAAAAATATTTAAATAAAACATAATTTATTAATTTAAATATTCAAGTATCAATAATAACATATCAGTACAATAACTAATTAAAGTGAATAATTAGTTATGCAATTCTACTAGACTAGAATTCAGTACAAGTAACGCCATCTATTTAGAAGGCATTAAATTAACTTAGAGTCATAGAGTCAAACGTTTAATAAGTAAATTTTTATTATTATTATTTGTATTGTTGATATGGGTTCAAATCTCACAAAAGTAAATTTATCGAATATAAAAAACAGATATATAAAAAAATATCTTACAATACATCTCTAGTCTAAATTGAACTTATTTTTTTCATATTTTAAAAAGGAAATACAATTTATATCTACTTTTAAATAGCATCAAGGCTGGGCAAGGCCAGTCGTGGCGCAGGGGCACAAAGTGTGACTGTAAAACCGACTGGTTGGGGGTTCGATCCCCACTCGAGGAGATGAAATATTTACTTAAATTTATATTTCCATTTCTTCGCTCTGGTGTCGAGGACAAGCACGGCGTTGAGTTCTGCCACAACACGCAATGCCTCCAGAATTCGGCAGAAAGTGGGGAACGGAGTGTTTTAACACTAGGCCCTCTGCTTACCTTGCTATGTGCGGGATACAGCGTGATGCTGATTTATTTATTTATTTATAAAGGTGTACCTGAAGGCGGTCCCACAAATGTCACACTCATGTGGTTTCTCTCCGGTGTGTATGAGAGTGTGCACGGTCCGAGCGTACGGCCTTCGGAATGCAGCACCGCATATGTCACATTTGTACGGTCTAGAACAAATAATGAAGTCATAAGTTTTAATTAGTCGATTGTACCTGGGTTTGGTCTGGATTGTATTAAATATTATTAAAAAAAACAAATAAATTAGTTTCACTCAGTATTCCGCACTCAGCAGAGTAGGCAGAGGGAGCCAAGTGTTAAGACACTCCTTCCCTACTTTTGTAATAAAAATGTAAATAAATAAACATTTCATCCTCGAGTGGGGATCGAACCCACAATCAGTCGATTTTACAGTCACACTCTGTGCCCCTGCGCCACCACTGGCCTCCAATTTAAAAATTATTAATTTAAATTTAATAAAACTGACTATAAATGGGATAGTCGAGAATTCGATTTTGCAACACGTAATGCCTCCAGAACTTGGTGGAAATTGTGGAACGGAGTGTCTTAACACTAGGTTCCCTCTGCCTACCCTACTGTGTACGGCATACAGCGTGAAGCTGACAAGATACAATTCGGAGTTGACTTCCACTCAATCTGAAGAGAGGTTAGACACAAAGAGACGAGAGAGAGACACAAAGTTCAGAAAAAACCAAGCCTTCTAAGTGGGACAAAGCTCCAAGCTAAAAAAATATTTAACAATTTTCGCTAATATACTAAAAGCGGTACAGCAGTCTCAGACCTCACTCAGACCAGTTATACCTACTATAGATAAAACGTTCACATATACTTAATTCATATGTTAAAAATAAATTTCAACAAGCAGCAGACGTCAGACGTGTTTCTTATCAATATAGAGTATTCACATTTTTTTAATGCACTGTGTCATTTATCTTCAAAAATTTTTTTTTCAGCTTCACGTTGTAGTTGGGTAGGCAAAAGATTCCTAGTGTTAAGACACTCTTTTCATTTTCCCCCGAATTCTGGAGGCATTGAGTGTTTGGTGGCGGAACTCAATGCCTCGATTTGCTTTGGATACCAGAGCGAAAAACTTAAAACATTAAATTTAATATTTCCTCGAGTGAGAATCGAACTCTAAATGTATATCGCCTGTATTTAGCATTTTTTTCACTGTGAGTTTCACTCAACACGCATTACCTTAAGAATGAGGCGGAAAGTGGAGAACGAAAGTTAATAATGGGAACCCAGTCTCTTAACACTAGGTTCCCCAAGTTTCCTCTACCGGCGTGAAATAAAAAATAAATATTTGACTTTTATTCATGGCGAAACAAGCCAGTTGCCAAAAAAATATCTGGTTATATAGGCCATAAGCTAACAATATTTATCTGGTTATATATAACGCTGGATACCTAAGGTTTCTACAAAGTGACGACTTATCATTAGTTTCTCTGTGCTTTTTATTAAAAATAATGTAAAAATGTAAAAAAACACTGAAATTCTTGTATAGGAAAATTCTTCTGTTTAACACGAATATGTACCAAATTTCAAATCAATATTTATAGATAGAATCAGCTTGGTCCATTCATAGATATATTTTTTCTTTATTCTATAAGAAAAACAATTGAGCAACAATAGACTGGTTGTGGGTTCGATCCCCACTCGAGGAGATTAAATATTTACTTAAATTTATATTTCCATTTCTTCGCTCTGGTGTCGTAGCAAAGCGCGGCGTTGAGTTCTGCCACTCAACACGCAAGGCCTCCAGAATTCGGCAGAAAGTGGGGAACGGAGTGTCTTAACATTAGGTTCCCTCTTATATATTGCTGTGTGCGGGATACAGCGTGAAGCTGATGTATTTATAAGAAAAACAAAAATTAGAACATTAAGTTATGATTTTGTTTATTCGTAACTTTGTCCTCAGATTACGCGAAACTCACTTTTTATTAACAATATCTCAAAATTTTTAACATACTAAAGTATGCTTTCTTTAATTCTTTAGTTTTTAATTTGTACCTTTTAGAACATACTATGTTTAATATTTATTTATTTCCTATATTCTAACCTAGAGGGTTCACAAAGACAAAGTTATAGCTGAAAGTGAATTATCATTAAAATATAATTGAATATTCAAATAAAATTTATAAATATAAAACTATTCAATAGATATAATCATGGCGATCACCTGTATCCCACACGTAGCAGGATAGGCAAAGGGAACCTGGGAACCTAGTAACCTAGTGTTAAGACACTCCGTTCCCCTCTTTCCACTGAACTTTTGAGGCATTCCGCGCTGAGTGGCGGAACACAACACCGCTATATATATATTTGTTATAACAAATACAAATCCCTATTTTTTAACTTTTTTATATATAAAATATACATAAAATTGAGATGTTTCGCGATTCACAAAAACAATATTAATAAATATACTTATATTATATTCTACGTAGTCGAGTCGAGTTAAACTATCCTAACCGTCGTGGTAGTCAACCTGAATAAAAGTGGAACCGGTCAGCAGAAGAAATTACCTGTGAGATTTTACTACTCCATTCCATGTGATGATATCTCTCATATATTTTAATTACGTAAACAGATTTAAATATAGGTATCATTTGATTATATATATTGTTTTTGTTTATTTTATAATATATATTTTTATCGTCGTTTATATTTTCATTTCTTCGCTCTAGTGTCGAGGCAAAGCGCAGCGTTGAGTTCCGCCACACAGCACGCAATGCCTCCAGAGCTTGGCGGAAATCGGGGAACAGAGTGTCTTAACACTAGGTTCCCTCCGCCTACACTGCTGTGGGGAGGATAATTACCTTACTTGGGTACGTTGTTAAATTTAAGATTAAATTTTTCTAATTATGTTATTTAAGATTCCTGTATTAAGTTTGTAAAACAAATTAGAAATATTATGGAATATTCACAATATTTCTAATTTAAATGTAGAAAGTCTTTGTAAAAACGTAGTATTTTCTATAATTAATGTCACAATGAATAAAATTGACTAAGAAAAAAAAAATCCAAACGCGTATAAAAAAAAATATGTGCGAATTTTTGTGTGTGTGTGTGTGTATTTGTATTTTATATTATTGAATGTATAATAACCCAACATGCATTCTTTCTAAACGAATATTAAAATATTGGCATTGATATTATTATTTTTGTTCATAACATACGCTATGAAGTAGTCTTTTTCTGATAATGTTTGTAGAGCACGCCAGTAGTGACGTAGGGGCAAAGACAAGCTACTGTAAACGCGACAAATTGTAGGTTCGATTCCCACTCGAGACAATTATTTAATATTTAATATTATCATTTCAAAACTGCATTGAGTTCCGCCACTCAACACGTAATGCCTACAGAATGCGGCAGAAAGTAGGGAATGGAATTGTCTCATTGAAAACGGAATATCTTAACACTAGGTAGATTCCCAGGTTCCCTCTGCCTACCCTGCTATGTGCGGGAACTGCGTAGAAGAGAATAAGAAAAAAACATTGTAGTGCAATATGTAAACGTGTTTAGTAGCGCCATCTGTCGGCGGATGACGTCAATGGGAGCAAAATTCATGATTTGATACCGTTACAGCTATCATGTCGAGCCGTTAAGAACGCTTTTATTATTATAATAATTTTGCTTATATTTTCATACATTATTAAAACTTTTTCCTAAATAAAAATAAATATATCGCTTTTCAAGTAACGTAATTTTATAATCACATCCATATTAAGGCCAGTCGTGGCGCAGTAGCCCAAAGTGTGACTGTGCGACTGGTTGTGGGTTCGATCCCCACTCGAGGAAGTGCAATATTTATTTACATTTATATTTTCATTTCTTCGCTCTGCTGTCGAGGCAAAAGCGAGGCGTTGATTTCCACCACTCATCACGCAATGCCTCCAGAATTCGGCGGAAAGTAGGGAACAGAGTGTTTTAATATTAGGTTCCCTTTGCCTACCCTGCTGTGTGGGAGATACAGCGTGAAGCAGATTTATTTTTTACATCCATATTTTATATTCGCAAAAATCTACGTACTTAACTCTAACTAATTCAACAAAAATATGTTTATACAAAAAAAAAAAATAACATTATAGAAAATTCTATTATATATTAAATATTAATATTTTTTTACAATCTTCACTATCAATATTATTAGAAGCTAAAGATAAATTAAAAAAATGGAAATATCAAAGGTTTCAAGACTGTATCTGACATTTTATATACCTTATATTATATTGTGTGAAATATTTATTTTAGTATGTATATGAAATTAAAATTAAATCAAAAATTAAATCAGCTTCACCTGTATCCCGCACACAGCAGGCAGTAGGCGGAGGAAACCTAGTGTTAAGACACTCCGTTCCACACTTTCCGTCAATTTCTGGAGGCAATGCGTGTTGAGTGGCAGAACTCAACGCCGCACTTTGCCTCTACACCAGAGCGAAGAAAATGGAAATATAAATTTAAGTAAATATTTCATCTCCTCGAGTGGGGATCGAACCCACAACCAGTCGGTTTTACAGTCACAGTTTGTGCCGCTGCGCCACGACTGGCCTCAACTTGTATTATATTGTGTAAAATATTTATTTTAGTACGTATATATTATGTATAAATGAATCCAACTTGATTATATTATTGTAAACATTTTAAATCATGTCAAATTCGATTGAGAGTAAAGGCAGAGCCAACACGAGCCATGCGCCGCGCCGTTCGAAAATATCACTTATTTACTTAAAACATACAGAAATTAAGTAATTGAACTACTGTCTCTTGTAAATGAAAACATTTTATATATTGCACATGTATTTAATTAATTAAAGTTATAATTTGAGGAGGAGGCCGGTTGGTTCGATTTCCGCTAAACGAAATGAAATATTTAATATTTTCTCTTTCTTCGCTCTGGTGTAGAGGCAAAACGCGGTGTTGAGTTCCGCAGTGTCTCCAGAATTCGGCGGAAAATTTAAAATGGAGTGTTAACACTAGGTTCCCTCCGCCTACTCTGATGGGTGCGGGATATAGCGTGACGCTAAAGAAAATAAAAATTAATTTATGCTTTTGAGACGCGTTTAATATTTAATTTAGCTTGCAACCAGTTTCCGTGACCCTTCATTTATACGAGAACATGTTATACGTCCAGCTCTATCATTATATTTGACATTGCAATCACTAATTGAAAGTGTTTTTTTTAGGGTTCCGTGCCTCAAAAGGAAATAAACGGCACCCTCATAGAATCGTTTGTTTTTGTCCGTCTGTCAAGAGCATTTATCTTGAGATCGTGTGTATGTCAATCTGAAATAATGATTAAATATTCGTATCTACGGTCCTTAAAACCCTTATAAGATATCGAATTGAAATTCAAACTTTATACTCAGATCTACGGTCTCATTATTTCCCGAAAATATCGCATTTCTACATTTATTTAAGAAAGAGATATGGCCGTTTATATCACAAAAAAACGCGTATTTCAACACTTTAAAAGGAATCAAAATTAATAGCGTAGCGAATTAAAATTACAGGTAGTAACTTGTTCAGGAAAAAAAAATTTTTTTCAAAACTATACATTTGTTTAAATCCTAACAAATAAAAGCCTTTAAAAGCAGCAGAATTTTGTATTAAAGCCGCTAAGTTCAAGTGAGGTACCAAATAAAATGGCCCTGACTAAGCTAAGCATGAACTTCAGAAAAAGCTCAAGACCTCCAATTTTTGTACGGAACCCTCGGTGGGCGAGCCTGACTTGCGCTTATCCGGCTTTTTTTAATAAAAAAGGCCTTTTGCCAACTAAATGATAAATAATGAATCGCAATAAAATATAAGTTCTGGAAACGAAATTAATCTGCAGAAGGATAATGCTAAGATACACTAAAGATTGTTCTAGAATGCTTGTCACATAAACTTAGTTATATTATTTATATACGATATAACACATATGAATATAGAAAAATTACGTCACCTACGCAAGAAACTATTATTTTTTTCTTATAGCAAAACTAAAAAGTTTTTTTTTATTTAAATGCAGGTTTGATACATTGAGAATAGGCATTGGGCATGTTTAAATATATGATCTATATATATTTAAACATGCCCAATATATATATACAGATACAGCGTGAAGTTAATAAGTGTATAGAATTATATTTATATATTTATATTATATTATATATTTTTCTATACTTTTATTAACTTCACGCTGTATCCCGCACACAGCAGGATATACAGATGGAACCTAGTGTTAAAATATTCCGTTTCCCACTCTTAGCCGAATGACCGAGAGTTTGCATATTGAGTAGGGATACTTAACGCCGCGCTTTGTCTTATTACCAGAACGAGAGAATAATAACTCATTTCCACGAGTCGAACCTACATCCATCGCGTTTACAGTTGCACCACTGCACCACGAGGGTGTCTATAATTTTTTCTCAATATATGCTCTATAACATGAAAGAAAGAGAGTTATTTAGCGATTCACAACTACAACTAGTCGTCGTACTCATGTTCTGTGATTACACTCACAATTAGCAGGAAAATGTATCGGGAAAACTATATTCACAGATATAGTTAGGGCTGGTGGGTTTCCTTATGATGTTTTCCTTATAAATGAAAGATGGTGGAATATACTAAAACGTTTTATTATTGAGTATTTTTTTTTCATTTAAGGAGTCCACGATGGAAGGCTTGCCCACATCGACCCCTGCCAGCCCTTACGAGTACAGCAACGTTCCATCCGCCATGTGCAACCCTCGAGAGTGCGTTCCCTTTGGTGTGCTAAGAGATGACGTGTGCGGCGTTGGGAACCGCCACTCAGTACGCCATGTCCGGAACGGCGGGAGGTGGTGGACGGAGCTACAAATAGCTACGTGGAATGTAAGAGGAGAGATGGAAGAAACGATGAATGAATGATTAGATGCGATAGATGACAGAAAAAGACAATGTGACGGTCAGGTCGCTTTCTGGGTCGGCGTACCAGAGAGCGAGCGGGGTTGCCAAGGTGTAGATGTGTTATTATCCTCTCGATTGGTTAGTGCAACGGTTGAATACAAGGCGATCAACCCGCGACTGCTTTGGGTTTGCTTCAAGCTGGGGATAATAAGAGTATTCTTGTTATCCTCAACGCCATTAGTCGAACTCGAGAAGTTTTGGGAGAGTGTGAATCGGAAATGCGCGAAGTGGTTGTATAAACAAGATAGTATGGTGACAAGAGAATAAATGAGACTGGAAAACTTATATTGAAAATTTACAAGGAAAGAAATTTCGTTGTGGCAAACATTATATTTGACCAAAAACACATTCACATGTATACATGAGAGCGAACAGAAGTGAAATGTATGATTGATTTATTTCTAATGCATCAGCGAATTCGAAGACAAGTTATGGATACGCGAGTGTTTAGGAGTTCTGAGATGGGAGTTCAGGATTATAAAGCCTCAAGTAAGGATAAAAGTATGAGAGAGATTTAAAAGAAAGAGTATAAGCTGCAAAATCACCAAAACAAAAATACTGATAAAAATGAATCGTGAAAAGTTAGAGAATGAAAGATATAAAAGGTTAACGAACAATTTCAGGGAAAACACTAACAACACTTGCTTTCAATATACATAGAACCACACGTTACTGCCGAAATGATCAAAAAGGCGAAGGAGGCAGAAAAGACATTTGGCAGATAAGTGAGAATGAAATTGTAGGAAATACTACTACTGTATTAAGAAGTCAGCTGGGTTGTTGAATTTGTATTTGGGTAGCTGTCTCCAAGGAGAGAAACAGTGAAAGTGACATGGGACTGAAAGTGAGTAACTTGAATGGAAATTGCCTGCTGTACGCAGATGATGTTCAGTAGAGATCAGTCTCTCAGATCGGAACATCAGTACAGCTGCACGTTTGGTCGTACACAATGTAGCAAAACATGGGTAATACAGACGAAGAATGAAAGAAAGATGAATGCTGTGGAGATGCAATCTCTTCGTAGGATATGAGGATGTCACGGTGAGAATGAAGAAGAACGTGCTCAGCTGGTTTCGGCAAGTCGAAAGAATGAGTGGGGAATACAGCGTGAAGAATCCAGCTAGGGATACAGCGTGAAGCTAAGTTATTTTATTTTCTAATATATATAGATTTTTATTTATTAGCATAACATACTTTTCTGAACTGGTTGTGGGTTCGATCCCTACTCGAAGAAATGAAATATTAAATATTTTTATATTTAGCGGGCCGTTAAATTCCGCCGTTTTTTTTATATAAATTAATAGAAGTTAATGATCCATGTATTGTCTTGAATCTAACACAAATCAGGAAAATTGTTATATTTTAAATTTAAGTAGTTCCAACGTTACATAATATGTAAATACTAAATACATAAATCTTCTTTTTCAGTTTCATGCTTTATTCCATATAATCTTAACTAGGTACTCTATATTTAGATATAAAGGAAACCACGACTTTTCTTACTAAACTTCACGCCTTATCGATTTATAGCAAGACGGGTAGAAATAATCTTGAATCAAAACTCTACGTTCTCCGCTCGACTTTGGTACATTGCTTGTTAACGGAGCTCAACACGGAGAATTGAAAATAAGTATGAAATAAAAAAAACCTACGTCCAACTTTGCAGACAGACGCTCTTTCACTGCGTCACGATGGACTCTTTATTACTACAATAAAAGACTATATAACCACAACTATTTTAACAATATACTACAAATAGTTTTTAAAATTTTTAATCAAAATTTTTTCGAATTTTCTATTTCAAATCCTTTTTTAATTTGAAAATAATTAATAACAAAACGGACCATAGAATAGAATATTTAAAGTTTCTAAGCTAATTCGCAATTATTAAACCCACACTTCCGCTTGCAATAATAAATAATAATGTATTGTTTCTTGTGTTCTACCTAATTTGTACTATTAATATTAGTTCAGTTCTTTGTTTGTAGCTTACTATTGTAAAATGTTTAATATTCTAATCCTACACAATCGGAAACTCTTGTGCTACAAAATTAAAAATTAAAAAAAAAATAATTGAAATAAAATATAATATACATCTTCTATCAATATTAGAAAAAATATATATTGAAGCCTTTATACAGTTTTACAGTTTTTATATTATGATGGTTTATATTTAATTCCATACGTTTTGCCCTAAACAAATATATGTATGGTACATAAGTTTTAATTATTAAAAAGTAATGATTAAAAGCCAGTTCGCAACGTTGAGTTCCACCACTACATACGGAACGCCTCTAGAATTCGGCGGAAATTCGCGAGCGAAGTGTCTCAACACTATGCTCTCTCAGCCTACCCAGCCAGACGTCATATAATTGGTAACCTAGAACTTTATTTTGTTCACTGATCGAACAGATAACGTAGAAAAATTATATCTTCATCAGCTTTCTCTACGTTACGCAAAAACAATAATTCCTATTTCCTATGCATCTCATTTAAAGTAGTAGAAGTCACGTTTTCATTTGAAACTTTGTGAGATTATGCTTATATAATAATAACAAATGCTTATTTACTTTTTTGTTTTAGATTATAGCAAATCTGTAGATAGCCTAACATGGCAGACGTTTTTAGTCGAAGACAATTACAGCATCACGCTGTATACCGCATAGCAGGAAAGGCGGAGGGAACCTAGTGTTAAGTCACTCTGTTCCCCACTTTCCGCCGAATTTTAAAGGCATTGCTTATTGAGGCGGAACTCAACGGCGAGCTTTGCTTTATTACGAGAGCGAAGAAATTATAAAATATTTTATTCTCCTGGGCAAGAACGCGGCGTTGTATACCGCCATTCAACACGCAATGCTTTACCATCGTCGGAAAGTTCGGAACGGAAGTATC
The DNA here is from genome assembly GCA_013421005.1 of Heliconius erato x Heliconius himera. Taxonomy (NCBI): domain Eukaryota; kingdom Metazoa; phylum Arthropoda; class Insecta; order Lepidoptera; family Nymphalidae; genus Heliconius; species Heliconius erato x Heliconius himera. Next base: position 10,709 of record JAATLQ010035482.1, read on the forward strand.
TTAATAGGGAAAAGAGTGTCTTAACACTAAGTTTGTTTCCAGGTTCGTCTACCTACCATGTTATATAACTCAAAAGCCAACGAAAATAAAGATAGGAAATAGATAAAATAAGTTGGGAAAATTTAGTAGTTAACATTTGCACTATTCGCTCTGTATTTACAATCCTAGTTTTCAAGCTTTATTTGGAATAAACTTAATTAAATAAAGTTCAGCAGCTCCGTCATAAAAGAGTAACAGACCGATAAACTTACTTTTGTCGTCTATAATAAAACCAAGGACATTTTTTTTATTTATTTGCCTTTTAAACTAAAGCCGTTTTTGTTTATAAACTTAAATATATATAAATAAATAAAATCAGCATCACGCTGTATCCCGCACACAACAGGGTAGCAGAGGGAACCGTCCGTTCCCGTGGGGAATCCGTCCTCCACTTTCCGCCGAATTCTGAAGGCATTGCGTGTTAGGTGGCGGTACTCAACGCCGCTAAATATATATAGTATTCTACAATGTAACAGTATTAAGACAGTAACATGCGCTGATACGTATATAACTTAAATGTATTATCGGTTGTCTGTATGTAAACGTGCGTGCTCACGCAATGGAATATGATAAGTATTGCGATAAAAAGAATTTGGAGCTTCTTATTGTCAGAATAGGTAAGGGGTAAGTAAAACTATGGTTGCCTTTTCGATTTTTCGTAAAATGCTTGTGTTTTGTGCGAGAACTTACCAGAGTAGACTAGTTAGTACTACAGGTAGTACTAGTTTAGATAAGAACTAAAAATTATACATTCAGGAATCAAAATTAATAGGGTACTTCTAGTTAACCTAGAATTATGATATTTAGCAGATCTACGGGTAGAAGTAGTTCAGGAAAAATCTGAAAACTATACATTTGTGGCTAAATCCCAAAAAATAGACTTAAAAAGGGGGCAAAATTTTATAATAAAATGAGGTATCAGATGAAAGTGCTCTAGCTAAGCTCCTTGTCAGGTTTTATTTTATTATTGTCATGGTTTAAAGTGCCTATGCAATAGCTACATATTGCCTTGTCGAATTTCCAAATAGAAGAATTTTCAAATATATAATACACGTTTAGTCTTATCTTATTAGATGAAGTGCAGTATTAGTGAGTCCAATATGGGTGGAAAAAGTGACCTGAGTCAATACCACAAAACATAAGTAATAAAGACCCATCAAAAATACATAATACAAATAAAAAAAATTAAAACAAAAATATATACTAATATATTTTTTATGGTGCATTAGGATTGCGTTAATATTTACAAACTCTGACAAAGCGCGGTGTAGAGCTCCGCCACTCTACACGTAGGTAGTCTCAAAAATTAAGTGAAAAGTGGGGAACAGAGTGTCTTAACACCAGCTTCCCTTTGCATATGCTGTTATGCTTTAAGCGGGATACATTGTGAAGCTCATAAAGAAATTTATGGAGAATGAGGTGAGACCTCTCGGACGCCCAAAGAAGCGCTGGTTCGATGTCGTGATGCGGGACATGAGAACCAATGGTCTAACCACCGAGGACGCTAAAGACCGTGCAAAGTGCAGTAGGTAGAGTAGGAAGGCAGACCCTGACAATATCCGGGATTAATGCCAGGAAGAGAAGGAGCTTTATTCTTAATTTATTTGTTCAGTTTCTACAACTATTGTCACAATAATATGTTTCTATCTTATTGTCACAATAATGGTTACTTTTCACTAAATCAAAACATAAGTAGAATATAAAAAGTAAAATAAAATGTCTTTTGAACGGCACTACGAAAAACTTTTAGGTGAGTTATTGATAAATAAAAAAAGTAAAATAGTATTTAATTTTTCAACTCGATTAATGGTTTATGTTTCATAATATGAAAATCAGCTTCACGCTGTATCCCGCATACAGCAAGTTAAGCAGAGGCAATCTAGTGTTAAGACATTCCGTTTCCCATTATCCGCTGAATTGTATAGGCAATCTGCGTATTGAGTGGCAGAACTCAACGTCGCTCTTTGCCTCGACGCCGGAGCAAAGAAATGAAAATATAAATTTAAAAAAAATCATTTCCTCGAGTGGCACTCGAACCCACAACCTGTAGTGTTAACAGTCACACACTTGTTCCCCTGCGTCACGACTGGCCTCGTATTATATTTTTTATATATTTAAATAAATGTAATTCTCATTTGTTTTTATATCTATTAGAGCATTAAACACATTTCTTTTAAAATAAGGTATAAATTCCCTATGGCTAATACCGTTTAAAAACTCCACGAACCATATAAAATTAAAATGACTATACGCGTTCCTGATTGTTATTTATCTACGTATAATACTTATAATTTACATAAGTCATCGCTACGTGAGAACTTCGTGAATTGCGTCACCAAATTAAACAAATTGTACAAAATATAAATTCTACAACATAATCTTTAAGATCTACTTCTAATTAAGCGTATAAAATAAAAAATTAAAAGCCTATAGAAGACGGAGCCTTGTGTTCAGTGACTGAGCTTTACGCCGCCCTTTGCCTCGTCACCAGCGCAAAGAAATGTAAATATTAAATAATTCCTCGAGTGGGAATGGAACCCACAATCTGTTCCGCTTATAGTCACACGCTTGTGCCCCTGCTCCACGATCGGCCTCAATATGTCTACATATATAACTTTATTAAATCAAATTAAACTCTATTATATTGTTTTTCAGCTTTACACTATGCCTATCCCACATATACCGGGACAAGTACAGGAAACCATGGCCGTTTTTTATAAATCGCTCTCAACTCTGAGATCGATCTTGAGACGCCGTTTTCATTCGTAAATAGTACATCTATGAAAAAGATCAATCTGAGAATTTCAAGATCAATCTCAGAATTGAAAGCGATTTACAAATACGGGCCCTACACTTACACAAGGACACACCACTCTGTTCCCCACTTCCCACTGAATATAAGAGGCAGTGTGTGTTGACTGGTGGAACTACTTGCCGCGGAAAAGACAAACTCTCCATTCTCTCATAATATTCACAAATGCTACTTCTAAATCTAAAAGCGGAGCTCGAGCTGGTAACCTTTGGTCAGTATGAATACGCGCGTGCTCCCTGAGGCGTGCAGCGGCGGTGAACGTCTTGGGGCAGGCGGTGCACGCGAAGGGGCGTTCGCCCGTGTGCGTCCGGCGGTGGTCGTCGCGCTCCACCTGCCGTCATTACACATGGTATGGAGATGGGGAAAAAACTATGGGAACCTCGTACTGGATGGGGATTGTTGTTGCGAATTTATGTGTTTGTATGTGTTTTTTTTTATTATTTTTGTTATTTTTAGCTTGTTATGATGCTCCGTTGTCCAGTTTTTAGCGGAATTCTGAAGGCATTGCGTGTTGGGTAAAGGAACTCAACGCAGCGCTTTGCCTGAACACCAGAGCGTTTTATTTCTTATAAAAATATTAAATATTTAATTTCCTCGAGTGGGGATCGAACCCATAACCTTTTGCATTCACAGTCACACGCTCGTGCCTTTACGCCACGACTGGCCTCATGTATTTATATGTGATAGTAGCTGTTTGTAATTGTTATATTAGGACAAGTGCTTATTAACACTATGATACTATCAGAAGTGCCAAAGTTAAACAATTTTGGATGTTTAGAAAATAGAAGATTATTTTTTTGAGGATATAATTATGTTTAATTATTTTTTCCATTTTAAAATGGAGAGAAAATAAAAAAAGAAATGTCTTAGTTCTCTTGGTCCACGCCATAATAATGTTCAAAATGCGAAATATAACAAAAATAACCTATCATGTTAAATATACGCCTAAGCTTAGCAAAAATATTTAAAGAAATTATATGACATTAAATAAAATTAAACATTACTATTCTACAATTTATAAAATGCTGACAAACAAGAACTTATACAGTAGAAGTGGTCCCCGTTGCAGAACTTAGAAGGCTGAACGACCAAACACCGCGAGGAGTATTATAAAGAAAAGTTTGTTGTATTAAGAATGTTCTGTGAAAGTTACACATAAAGAAAAAACATTAAAAGTCATAAGTTATAATATTCCCATCGGTTCGCAAACCAACCGACTGCGTTCCCGTCGAAACGTTTCCTAACTTAAAAAAAAATTAAAAAGTGGCAGAAAGTGAGGAACGGAGTGTCTTAACACCAGGTTCCCTCTGCCTACCTTGATGTGTGCGGGAAACAGCGTGAAGCTAACTTAAAAGATATACACATATATGTTAATACACTATGACAGCTTTCCTTTCCTTCGCGGTTTACAGGAAAGTAAAAGTGACGTCACGTTTAATGTTTTAGTTTAGCAATAGGGTATTCTTGTGCTGAGTGTTGGAAGATGAAGGAAATGACTTTGAATGACAATTTGAACCTATGACCATATGAGGTCAAGCGATCCAAGCTGTTCTATTATGAACAAATTTGCATTTTATAAAATTCTTTACCCACTATTATTAATTATAACAAAGCTTATAGGAAATTATGCTTAAGACTACACGAATACGCACAAAGCAGATATCACTTCTGAATTAAGTATAAGTTTATTTAATTATACAACTTAGACCGCACAAGCTAATGATAGGAGGAAAACATTCTAGATATAAATTTTTCTTCCTATTAACGTATAAAAACCCACAACCACCGTGTGCAGTCAAGCAAGTCCCGACTGCGCCACAATGGCGTCTTGTATAATACCCATATCTAAAGACGTATGGCTGTGACTATTTAAATTCATACAAAACCATTTACCCATACCAATAAGTAAGAAGCTATACATCTCAATTGACTAGAACTACGGTAAATTCTAAAAGGAGTAATTTAAAATTTAATTCCAATTTAAACATGTTTCTTAATATAAATAAAAGTGTGAAGGTATAAAATATATTAAAATATGGCACTTATCGTCGATTTTTACCTTAACTTTAAAAGCCTTCGAGCACAAATCACAAGGGTATGGTCGTTCGCCGGTGTGCATGCGCATGTGGATGGCCAGGTGACCGGACTGGTTGAAGCGGCGGCCGCACACGGCGCACGGGTAGCCCTTGTGACGACAATTTGTTAGTTTTTCGTCGTTTTGGTCGTTGCGCAGGGGTACAAAGTGTGACTGTAAACTCGACTGGTTGTGGATTCGATCCTCGCTCGAGGATATATTGATTTAAATTTATATATTTTATTTCTTCGCTCTGGTGTCGTGGCAATAGCGCGGCGTTGAGTTTCGCCACTCAACACGTAATGCCTCCAGAATTCAGTAGAAAGTTGGGAACGGAGTGTCTTAACACTAGGTTTCCTCCGTCTACTCTGCTGTGAGCGAAGAAATGAAAATATAACAAAATGAAAATATTAAATATTAAATTTCCCCGAATGAGAATTGAACCCACAACTTGTCACGCTTACAGTCGCATACGTCATAATAATATAATAATATGCAAGATTTTAGATTTAAAATCTAAAGTTCACTGCTTTTGCTTAAATATATTTTATTTATGTGACAAATACATTAGGCTAACTTAGATTAAGGCGAATAATATACAGGTTTTATTAATTCTAATACATAGGTATATACCACGATTATCAACGGCTTGGGAGATAAATACGTAAATGACTTTTATCTAAATAAATTAGTTTTTGTATTTTTATTTACATTTTTAAAAATAAAACTACTATTTCTACTTAAACTACTTATATAAATAAACGCTTTTTAAGCTAAGTAATGTTTGATATTTTCTCTACATTTTTCCTATTAAGAAATATTTCAAACCCACCTTGATAATTAAAGCAAAATAATTTTTAATCATATTTATGAATGATCAAAAATTTTCGGCTGAAAGTGGAGAACGGAGTGTCTTAACGCTAAGTTCCCTCTGCCTACCCGGATGTGTGCGGGATACAGCGTGAAGCTGATTGATTAAAATTAAATTTTGATTCTTATTCCTCTTTCCAACTTGAAGACAATGGTGAAGACAAGGCATTTAACTGTTAATTTTGCAATAACATAACTCTTTCACTATCTTCACGTCGTATCACGCATTTAGCAGGGTAAAAAAGGGGAACTTTCCGACAAATTCTTGAGATATTGCGTGTTCAGTGTTAGAACTCAACGCGTTTGCAGTAGTGCCTGTTCCACGACGGCCTTTACTAAAAGAGCGCTTTATATTTTAGCGCTATTTATTTATAGCAAATAATAAAACAAAATAAAGAAAATAAAACGTGGCCTTCAGTTTCGCCATTATACATACAATATCTCGAAATTAGGCGAAAAATGGGAAACGTAGTGCTTGGCACTAAGTTCCCTTTCCCTACTGCGCTATACGGGGGACACTATATAAATCTAAAGAAAGCTTTAAAAATGCACTAAGATAAAATCCCAAAACAATAGAAAAATAAGTTTTATTAGACGCGCATATTAGCTGGCAACTGCCAGCTTATAATAATATATATATATAACTCACCGGCTTGGACACTTTGTGCATCTTTTTGTGCGTGTGCAGCGCGCACATGCTGCCCAGGACCTTGTCGCATTCCTCGCACACGTACGCCGTCAGCGGAGTGCCCGGCGGCCTGTCTTCTCCTCGCTTGTGACGATATAATTCTCTATGGAAATTAGAATATATTTATATAGTATGAACAATAAAATTGAGACCGTCGTGGTGGAGTGGTGCTAACGTGAGTCTGTCAACGCGGTGGTTGTGGGTTCGCTCTATCTAGCCCGCTATATTCGGGATACAAGGTAAATCTAAAAAAGAAGACACAATAAAAAAAACAAAAATCCGAAATGTAACGAAATTCGTTTGACAAAATTGAATTTTTGTCAATATTGAAGACATAATTTAAAGGAATGATTACATAAGTTACAAACTTGGTGAAAAAATATTTATATATACTTTTTTTTTCAAATGAAACTAACATACCTACATATAAACTAACATACATACATAAACTGACATACCTAAATAGGTATGTCAGTCCGCATTGCATACTGCTTAACCAGATTTGAAATAACCATTTAAATTTACAGTGAGTGACCGTATCCAGCAGAACACATTTGAACTGCAATACAGCAGTGGTCGATCAACAGATAAATAAATAAATCAGTTTTACGCACACAGCAGAGTAAGCAGAGGGAACCTAGTGTTAAAACACTCCGCGCGAAAAATAAGTATCTAATAATAAAGATTTTTGTATTATGCAGTGTCACAGATATTTTACCTCTAACAAACCTTGTGTTTCGTCAAAATAATCTTCTATCTACGGTAATATTAGGATATTAGCGCTTAAAAGGCACAATAATGACTTTTTAAATACGAAATTTATGACATATTTTATCTGTATTTTTTCATTTGCTCCACAGTACACGTAAATATTTATAAGTTGCAAAATAAATTGTAAAACACAATCTTTTGTCGTATAAAAATCGAGTACCGTATGCATCGGCTAATTGGCGCCCAAATACCCAGGGGGATGAAGTGAATACCGCTTTGTTGTAATATTTTCATATGAAATTTACATTTTTTTTTTTCAATATATTTACTTGTGTTGCACTAACTAACTTAAAATGAAAATTAAAACAGGTTTATTGTATTTTTTTTCTATAAGCTGACCTGGCGGTTGTAAAAAGTTGATTACATGATCCGCAGTTCCACATTTTGTTTCTATTGCTGGTCGAGTACGGACGGCGCTGCCTGCCCACCGGTCGACGTTCAGCGCTGTGGAGCCGTAACTCTTCTTCGTTTTTGCATTGCTTCCTGCAGATATTGCAGGTTACATACGGTTTGTTTTCTTCTATTGCTACTGATTCCAGAAATGATTGATCCTGTTCAAGGAAGAAAAATATTATTCTCTATACGGAAATTATAATATAGGTACTTATATTTTATTTAGTTCTAGTGAAGTAGGTAAGTTTTACTATTTTTTTATTTAGTATTAACTAAATAAAAAATATACTATCACGAAGATATTAAAAAAGCCACGCAGATTATTAGAACACCACGTTGCCTAAACTGGTTCAACATCACTCTGTTCTTCTACCTGTTCATTTTAAAGAAAGTAAGTCATTTTATATAAGTATGCAAAGAATCGAACTCACCACCTTAGCGCTATTCAAGTTCATTACATAAATATGCAAGCCAATTGCTGTGCAGGGGCAACAAGTGCAACAGGTTGTAGGTTCGATTCTCACTCTCTTCGCTGATGTCGAGGCAAAGTACGGTAATGAGTTTCACTATTCAACACACAATGCCTCCGGAATTTGGACAAACACAACGGAAGTTTCTTAACGCGAAAAGGATGTCTTAACAGTAAGTTCCCAGGAACCCGTTGCCTACTCCGTTATATACGGGATACATTGAATGAGAATTTCAGAAGTAGGAAATTGAAAGAAGTGCTCGCAAGGGAGAATGAAGGGAGAATTTTGACATAAATAAAAGAACGCCTGATAAAATTACATACATTTAAATCAGCAACAAACAAATAACATGTTTGCTTTTTAAAAAATAATAGGCGTTGTTAGCTATTAGCTATGCTTTATAAGAAACTAAAATAAAAATATCTTAAATTAAATTAAAAACTATAATTTGGTCTTGAACATACAACGTAAAGTTAAAAAAGAAAAATAATAATCCTAACAGGTTCCGTAGATGCCTAATTTACAAGTCAACATTTTAACAAAATTATACGATATTTATATATCTATGTTTAAATTAAATTAAATCAGCTTCACGCTGTATCCCGCTCACAGCAGGGTAGACAGAGGGAACCTAGTGTTAAGACACTCCGTTCCCCACTTTCTGCCGAATTCTGGAGGCATTGCGTGTTGAGTGGCAGAACTCAATGCTGCGCTTTGCCTCGACACCAGAGGGAAGAAATGGAAATATAAATTTAAGTAAATATTTCAACTCCTCGAGTGGGGATCGAGCCCACAACCAGTCGGTTTTACAGTCCCACTTTGTGCCCCTGCGCCATGACTGGCCTCAAACAAGTCAACATTTTAACAAAACTATACGATATTTATATTAGATACAATATTTCATATATATAAAGTTTTATATACACATACATACACTCAAGGAAAGTCTAACACAAAATCGGGGAAGAATACGTGAGGTAACAAGTTGCCGATCGACAACTTCCCGAGAATATGGAGCAAGTACTTTAGACTCTTGCCGAACGAAGCCTTGATCTAAATATGGGCTGTATTTAAATTTTATTATCTCGTCGCATAGCGTTCATTATTGATGGTGACGACTATCGGCTGTATAAAGAGTGATACAACAATATTTTTTATTTATTTCGCAGAATATAGATATTATTTATTATTTATTATGTATATACTATTTTTCTGTAATAATAAAATATGTTTTCTTCATTCAATTCTTATTTAGTTTTAATTTAATTGCTTAAATTTACGACAAAAAAAGGTGAGAAGAGAGGCACTTTACAGTTTTCCTATATTCGGCCATATGAGAACATTATGTATATTTTTCAGATCGCGATGTATCCCGCACATAGTAGGGTAGGCAGAGGGAACCTCGGAATCTAGTGTAAAGAAACTCCGTTCGCCGTAAAGAAACTTCCGTTCCCCAATTTCCGCCGAATTCTGGAAACATTGCGTATTGAGTGGCACAACTCAACGACGTGCTTACCTTTTCCTCTTTACTAGAGAGAGTACAATGTACCTAAACACTAAAAAACAATTTACTTGAGCGGGAATCGAATCCACAACCTGTCGCATTTACAGCCACAAGCCTCAAGTTTACTTTAGTAATTACAAAAGAACAATCTAAGAAATATTAATAAAATATAAGATATTTAACCTGATGTGGATAAAATTCTTCCTTTCCAAAGCACGCGAGTCGGTGGCGATCGAGGGCTTCCCCGTTGGCGAACAAGTAGCTGCAGTAGTCACATACGAACATGGAGCTTAGTCTCCTGGAGCCCACGTTGCATTTGCCGTGGATGTCTAGACAACATAGCTGTTCTGGTGGAAAATGATTGGATTTGAACATTTACTATGATTATTAATAATTGAGGCCAGTCGTGGCGCAGCGGCACGAGATGTGATCGTAAAACCAACTGGTTGTGGGTTCGATCCCCACTCGAGGAGATGCAATATTTACTTAAATTTATATTTCATTTATAATTCTTCGCTCTGGTGTTGAGAATAAACGCGGCGTTGACTTCTACCACTCAACATGCAATATCTCCAGAATTCGGCAGAAAATGGGGAACGGAGCGTCTTAACACTAGATTCCTTTTGCCTACCCTGCTGTGTACGGGATACAGCGTGAAACTGATAAAAAATTATTAATAATTATTTTAAATATATATAAAGGTATTATTATTTTTTAAAGGTCGTAAGCTATGGTAATTAGGTATTCATTTAGGTAGTAGTAATTTGGAATTGGTTAAATATATTAGAAAAAAAAAGACGCCAGTCGCTGCACAGGAGCACAAATGAGTAACTGTAAACGCGACTGGTTGTGAGTTCTATCCTCAGTCGAGGAAATTAAATATTTATTTAAATGTATATTTTCATTTCTTCGCTTAAGATTCGAGGGCAAGCGCGGTGTTAAGTTCCGTCACTCAGCACGCAATGCCTCACGAATTCGGCGGAAAAAAGAAAACGGATTGTCTTAACATTAAATTCCCTCTGTCCTTGCTGTATACGATATACAGCGTGAAGCTAATTATTGAATTAGAAAAAAAAACAACACAATAAAAATCACAACATCCTATCTGTTTTAATATTAAGAAACTATACGAGAAATTCCCCACATTATTTACGTTCAAATGGCTACCACAACAAATACACAGCACTGATATCAAAACACAGATACATACATACATACATACATACGCTATTCCACAACTAGATGAGCTTATTGTTCTCGTTTGTCTCTATAATACAATATTGCAGACTCTTCCAGTGTAGGAAAATCATTATATATGTCAATGGCGGTCTAATTACTCACCGCGGGGCTCGGACTCGAGCGCGGTCGACAGCACTCACATACTCCTACAGCGTACCAACTATAGAGCTCATTTGAACTCCTACTTGACTCTACAATAACTAGCGGGTAATGGACACAATTGCATATGTTTACAATCAGTTTTTTTCTCTTTTCTATTAAAAAAACTCTTCGTTACGTGATATGTTTAAAAAAAATAAAAAATCAGCTTCACGCTGTATCCCGCACACATCAGGGTAGGTAGAGAATGTTATGTTAAGACACTCCCTTCCCACTATCTGCCGAGTTCTGGAGGCATTGCGTGTTGAGTGGCGGAACTCAGCGCCGCGCTTTGCTTCGACAATAGAGCGCAGAAATGAAAATATAAATGTAAATAAATATTTAACTTTCTCGAGTGGGGATCGAACCCACAACTAGTTGATTTTACATTAACACTTTGTGCGCCTGCGCCACGACTGGCCTAATATAATATTTTAATATAAAATATTCTCACCCTGAGGCTCTGTTTCGAGAGCGGTTGACAGGATTCTCTCGCATGTATTGCATACGAACCAATCACATTCGTAGTTTTGATTGGGCTCTACAAAAAGTGAAATTTTAGTTATAAGAAAAATTGAATTAAAATATTATAAAAAACGTGTTATTCAGTTTAGGTGGTTCTTAATTTATATGGAAATCATAAAATCAAAATGAGAAAATCTACGAGAAGAATGCCGTGAAAAAAAAATGTGAATATGACGTCTACAAGTGCAGTTGCCTATCTCATTTTCACGATATTATTGGATAAAATATGGCGTTGAATCAATCACCCAACACGCATATTTGCAATGTAAAAACAGTAAGTCATTACACTTTCAGCAGAACGTGATCAAATACTATATAAAAAAATCTTCGTTTAAAATCAAATTTTACAAAATCAAAATCATTTCTTTAAAATCAAAATTCACTTTCCTATTATTTCACTTACTTTTTTCACACGCCGTTCCCCACTTTCCGCCGAGTCCTGGAGGCATTGCGTGTTGAGTGACGGAACTCAACGTCGCGCTTTGCCTCAGGACCAGAGCGGAGAAATCAAAATGTATACGTAAATATGTTTTTCATTTGCTCGTTTGGCAACCGGAGCAACAACCAGTCGATTTTACAGTCACACTTAGTGCCCCTGAGCCACGACTGGCCTCAAAAAGAAAATCTTACTTGAATAAAATAAATACGTTTTAAGTACTACTTTACTACTAAAATTTTCCCAGGGCAAGAGTAAAGTCCAGTTCGTCTGTTTAGTTAAACTAATAAGTGAATATTTAGCTGTACATGCAATTTGCTGACCTATTTTATGAACTATAAAGTGTACTATACTCCCAGTACAGTACACAGTATACAGGGTGGAAGTGTTACCACCACTTTAAATGAAACCATAATTTAACTACTCCATAAAAGCAAAATACAATTAAAAATATATTTTTTTCCCAAAAATGAAAAAATGATTTTTTTAAACAAAATAAATAATAAAATTGTGGTTTAAAATAAAACTAAATAAAAATAAAGCTATTTATAAGGACGACGCACGTACACATAAGCCTATCAAAGGGAAATCGCCGTATACGCCTCATTCTGAAATTGAGTCGTAGGCAATAAAGTTCAAAGTTGTTTAACCCTTAGTAGTATTTTTGTAGTAGTAAGTGTTTATGTTATTGAGATCTATGGGTAATCGCGTCACATGACATACAAAAAATTGTGAAATGAAAAAAAATCCTACGTCCAAGCTGTTGAGGCATCTTGATTAATTTCTTTAAGTATGGGTTTGAAATATTTTACCCTACATGCTGTTTCCGTAACAGCAGCGCTGCCTATTCCACCCTGTATAGTGTGCTATACAGTGTACTGTACTATTCGTCCTTTTGTCGCGGGCCCGTCGTACTTAGTCAGGCGCGTCGTACCAAAAATGAGAGAAAATCAAGGCATTCGACCTAATTGCATCGGTGAACTATGCATAGTTTTGGAAAGAGTTGGAAATTACTATCGCCACATGTATTCGAAGCTAGAATTTTTTAAATTAATAAATCAACTAGAAATTTACTTTATTTTGACAATAGTAGTTCGTGTGTTGGTAATGTAATAAAATGTCGTTAAGTAAATAAAAAGTGTATTTCGAAGATTTTTTTTAAATCTTAAAAGAAATAATATTATATATTATAATAAATAATATTAAGACGTGGACGTGCGATTGTAGGCGCGACAGGAAATGGAGTTAAGACACTCCAAGAAAACGGAATATTTATTGTATTATTGGAAACGGAATGTCCTCACACTAGGTTCCCTCTGCCTACCCTGCTATGTATGTCATACAGCGTGAAGTGAAATCAGTGTTTTTTTAAATTAATGGATTCATTTGAATATTTCAAATTTATACACTGACTGACGTATTTTAGATATTTATTTTGATTAAGATAAGATATATATCTAATTATATGTTTACCTTTCAATATTCTATTGTTCAGGTTATTACTTAATGTAACGTTTTCATCTCGATCCATGCAGGGCTCCGAGGCATGTGAAGATATCGTGTGGTCAAGCAAATCAGCGTCTGTGGTGAATATTTCATGGCATACTACACACGAATACAGGGCTAGGAGGTCGGGACCGATGTTCTCTGAATTCTGAAAATATTTATATTATATATAATCTAATTATCCCGTACAAATCAGAGTAGGTTGAAGGAATCTAATGATAAGACACTGCCCTCCCGACTTTCTGCCGAATTTTCGAGGCGAGGAGAGTGTTGAGTAGCGAAGAAACGAAAATATTAATAAATGTGCCCTTGCTGATATGTGCCGGCCTTAATAAACTGAATATATTTATGAATATTAATGGAAAAGTATTTAAAGGATATTCGTTGGTCGGTATATTTCTGACTTAGTTACTAAATATGGCCGATTAAATAAAATATTACCTTAGCCGAATCAAGGAAATTTGTATATTGCAGCACCTGCTAAAATTATACTTTGTATATATTTTTAATCATATTATACGTTGTGACAGAAAAAAATCCCAAAAAAGAAAACCAAAAAATTAACCTTATTTGCATCCGAAGGTACAGGATTTGGTAATAAAAATTGGTTTACTATATTATCATCCAGTAAAGTAGGTTCGTAATTGAACAAATTATCTGATTCTATAACGTAATTTAACTCAGCATTCCCTTGGTCTATATGTAAAGAAGCGTTTTCTACATCAAAAAATCTTCCGTTGTCATTTGAACTGAACGTTAACTGATTTTCAACGGAAGAAATGATAGCCTCCGTTACTTGTACTAAGTCTCTTTCATTTGTCGCGATCTCATTTACCATCGTATCGTTGTATATAACACCTTCTGTGTCATAATTAACTTTTATAGATTCCGTTAATTCTTTATAAGGGAAGTCGGGTGGATCGAACATCATATTTATTGTGCAAAAGCTGCCTTATAGCTGCAAAAAAGTAGAAATAAGTTTATGTATAGTTCTTCTAGTATATTCATATTTTTGGCTGTAGGTTCAAATCCCACTCGAGGAAATAAAACATTTAATATTTTATTTTTTCTCCGCTCTAGCTTGGAGGCAAAGCACGACGTGGAGTTCCGTCATTCAACACACACAATACCTCTAAAACGGAGTGTCTTAACACTAGAAATACAGCGTGAATCTGAAAAAAATATATAGATCTTTCGTAGATCGTTAATCAAAACACAACATAAAGTTCCGAGTGGCGGAACTTAATGCTGTGCTTAGTCTTCTTACCAGAACAAGGAAATATTAAACAATTAATTCCTCCCAGTGGGATCGAACCCACAACTGTAGCGCTTACAGACAAATATTAAGTAATTTTTCTCTGCTTATATTCTACAAGATATTTGATATATATTGTAGGATATAAACATATAATAAGGCATTGAGGCCGGTCGTGGCGCAGCGGCACGAGGTGTGACTGCAAAACGGACTGGTTGTGATGAAATATTTACTTAAATTTATATTTCCATTTTCTTCGCTCTGGTGTCGAGGTTAAGCGCGGCGTTGAGTTCTGTCACCCAACACGCAATGCCTCCAGAATCCGGCAGAAAGTGGGGAACGGAGTGTCTTAACACTAGGTTCCCTGTGCCTACTCTGCTGTGTGCCGGATACAGCGTGAAGCTAATTATAAGGCATTATATTATAGGTGTATAACATGATATTTATATTTAATTTCTATTATATCTTGCATTACTTATATAAGTAGCTAAGAAGAGATCTAAGTGATGAATTTGAGGTTAAATAAATAAATTACTTTTACAAATTACAAATGAGATATGTTTCAAATTATTTATGCATATTTTTAACTAAACACTCACACAACATGCACATGTGATCCGTGCTTTTTTTTTCATTTTTCACAATTGTCAGCTAATCAACAATTTTGTGTTTATCTGCTACTTAAACTAGGCTTTCAAATTATTTATAAACGAATCTGTTATGTCAAGATGACATTGACGGCATCTCTTCGAATTTATAATTTTGAATTGTTGTGTAAACGACACGGTTTTCTGTCGTGAAATTATATATTTTATCATAATACAAAATGAAAACAGACACCCAAGCACCGCCTGATAAAACTAAAATCCCTTTACCTACACTGTCTCAAATCAATGCCGACAGAATAACACAGGTTTGTATAAATACTAAGGTTATATTAGATTCGGCAAAAGTTTTGGTAATATTTTGCATTTGCTTGAGAACCTAATGCTTTATAACATGGTGTTTTTTTTGGAATTAATACTGTATATTTAATTTATTTCTTATACCATTCAAATATATTTGGATAATGAAAAAATTACATCTGAACTTATACTAAATACATAGTTTTGAGGTTGTTACAAATTACAACACATTTCTTAACTTAACATAAATTTGTTCATAATAAGATATTATTATAAATGTATGATTAAGAAAATTATTAAAATATTTTTATTGTTAAATATTGTTATCAAACAATGGTCTATACTTGTTTAGTTACTTATACTATAATTTCAATTATATTCCTAAAAATAATAATTAACACCTCTCACTGTAGTAAAATGTATTTAAAATACATGTGAATTGCTTTTATATCCATTTTCTGATAGCCTACTAGTATTTACTCCATTTTAATAAATCTATACACCACTCCTCAGTGAATTCAAATTCAATATGGTTGTTTAAATTATTTCAGCTCGCTAATCAGTACTGGTCTCCGCATACTAAGGAACAACACTTACCTTACGATGCCTCTATTGTAGAATCAATATACCAGGCAGAAATTCTTGGCTCCAAGTAAGTAAAACACCATAGAACTGATATAAAATATTTTTTTAAGTATGAGCATGGCCCTACTGAAGTATGAATATGACTGTTTTAAGGTCAATGGCCTCATAGATTGAGTGCATTGACCTATTTTCATTTTTAAATTTGCCAGTTATACTTAATAAAAAATAAATATTGTTAAATATTTTTTTATACATTTTTAGTGTTATTCCAGACTTAGAATAGAAATATATTTTTAGACAACATGTATTTTTTTAAACCTAATTTATTTAGTCAAAATTATTATATAAAAACAAATACTAAATACAAAAAAAATAAAAGTAAATTAAACAGTTATTGCATGTATAAAATATACAATAGTTTAATTTACTTTTGTGTTGTTGAAGTCTTCTTAAAATATTTCATTGACTTAACTATCGTCTATTTTGCTTTTACATACAGTGGGTAAAAACACTATTTGCACATCTCACTTTTTTAAAGTTACTCCTACAGAAAAACAATAAATAAAAAAATAGGCATGTTTGACCGTACTATGCATATATTTTGCCTGCAGTTCAGTATTTGGTTTGCGCCACACAAATCTTTGTCCATCTGATCCAAAAAGATCAAAACTTACTGTCATCAGAAAAAATAATATTTTTCCAAAATTCTATAGACCTATCTCACTTATGCAAGGTTTTTTCCTCGCTGTTCTGCTGCGACGACAATATTATGCAGTATGTTTCTTACAGTTTGGGCACAGACAACCTTACCCAAACTTGAAGCAATGTCATTTGCTTAACTTGAAGCGCTATGACTGCCTATCTCTTGTACTTCTTCTAGCTTCTTCGGACGACCGGACCTTGCTTTATTTTCAACATTTCCCGTGTCTTCTCGCTTTTTTATAATATAGCGCACTGTCGAGTAATTTAACTTTAAATCTGCTCGATTTGGCGATAACTTCGACATTTATTACGAGTGAAATAATTTTTTCATGCATCGATATCAAAAATTCAAAGTTTTTCGGCATGTTTGCTTTAAAAAAAATTTTGAACACTAAACTAAAGTCTAGATATTAGGATACATCTCCCGATGATCGTGTGTATTCGAAATTCGAATGATGTTGATATTTTACGTAAAGTGTCAAAATGTGGCGGGAAAAACATCGTATTAAGGTAATAGTTACTTTCAAATATGTGTTGTTACGATCTCATTTTTTTTCTTCTATTTTCCAATGATTTTTATTAATCGATTCAAAATATATATAGATTAAGCTATTAAATACAATAATTAACAAAAATCTTTCTGTTATATTATACATGTAACTTCAAAAAAATTTGGTGTGCAAATACTTTTTTTACCCACGGTAGCTTCATTCAAATAAAATATTAATAATCTATATACAACCAAAAAAGCAAAGGTGTTCAGCTTCAAATTTTTCTCACATAGGACGATAGGAGGAGAGAAGGAAATATAGTTCTAAGGCACTCAATTCCTCTCTTCACCCAATAATCAACTATTTTCATTTCTATATATATGTATCAAGTATAATATCTGCAAAACCAAAATAAAACCCTACAATTTTTTTTGCAGTTTTGCCGTACGTCGAATAATGATGCTAGAATTTTCTCAGTACTTGGAAGCATATCTGTGGCCACACTATGAAACTGGTAAAGCAACTCACGCACATATGATGTCGATCATTGTAATGATTAATGAAAAATTCAGAGAAAGAGTGCAAGCTTGGCAGGTATAATGCTTAATTTTTGTAGCTGTTAAAATATAAATCAGCTTATCGCTATATCCCGCACACAGCAGGATAGGCAGAAGGGACCTAGTGTTAAGACACTCCGTTCCCCACTTTCCCCCGAATTCTGGAGGAATTTGCGGTACTCAACGCCGCGCCGTTCGACACCAAAGCGAAGAAATGAAAATATAAATATAAATTAATATTTCACTTCCTGGAGTGGGGATTAAACCCACAACCAGTCAATTTTACAGTCACACTTTGTACCTCTGCGCCACGACCGGCCGACGACGACGACGAAATATAGTTACAAGTACAGTCAACCCTCCTATAACGCGGTGAGTGCGTACCGCGTTATATGGAAACCGCGCTATAAGAAACTCGGATTTAACCATACAAACTAGGCTAATTCGTAGCGCGTTCTATGGAAACCGTCTACCGCGTTGTATGGAAACCGCGCTATAAGAGACTCATAATTAGTACAAATTATAACATTCGTACCGCGTTATATGGAGACCAATAATTCCAAAGACAAGATAAATTATAATTTTTTTAAAGATTTTTAAAGTGTTATTCCACACTTAGGAAAGAAAAATATTTATTTAGAAAACGTATAAAAATTTGAACGTAGCGGGACTCGAACCCGCGCCTCTTGGACGCCGACCAGGCGCGTGTCTCAGAACACACACGTTCAACGTGTGGCTTAGTGGTCAGAGCGCCTGGTCGGTT
>JAATLQ010035483.1:0-29432 GCA_013421005.1 Heliconius erato x Heliconius himera
CAGACAGACAGACAGACAGACAGACAGACAGACAGACAGACAGACAGACAGACAGACAGACAGACAGACAAGAAATTCAAAAAAAATCTTTTTGCTTTCTATTAGTCTTTTTAAGTGTCCCTCTATCCATTTCAGTCAAAATTACTAAATGTACAGACAAAATATTTTTACTGTCTTATTATATATAGAGATTAATTGCTTACAGGGAGGTCAAACGTGATATGTAAAAGTTCATCGATTTTGTTTCTGTAATGGAACCACAAAAGAGAAAAAAGGGTGAGGCGTTTAAATTCTCTTTTTTCTATTCCATATATTGCAAAAGATACGTAAAGATAACATTTCACTCATCAATTCGATAATAAATTAACTTCAACGTAATTACCATATTAAGAAAAGATAAACAATATGGAGGCTGTTTGTATATTTTGTTTTATTACTCATATAAAATATATTACAATAAAATTAAAAACATTATTACATAAATCAATATACAGTTATTATGAATAAATTTAAACAAAATGATTGTTTATCTGCATCGTAAATAAACATACATACATGAGTAAAAGTGGTGTAAGTAAGTCAAGGCTGGCCTAACCGAGACCCAGAGGTAACTGTTGTATGCACTCGAATATATTTTTAAGGTTAGAGGTTATGTGGCGACTGTAAAAGTTCGCTTCTTTTTTATTTTAAAGATATATTTTTTTAATTTCGAGATGAAGTCGTTAAAAAAAATATATATATATAATTTATTATTTATTTCCATTAATTAGTATTTCACGATGTTTAAAATGCAAAATATGTATAGTTTTGTTTAGATGTTTTCACAATTCTTTTTTAATGGATGCCACTGTCTATGGTATCTCCTCATTACGTTTTTAGCTTTGCACATATAGTAAGATAGGCAGCTTAGTGTTAAGACACTCTGTTCCTTTATTTCCGCCCAAATTTTTCAGATATTGTATGTTGAGTAACGAAACTGAACGTCGCGATTTGTCTTACCGCGCCACAATTACACGATAGTTCATTTGCAAATTAAAAATAAATTAATTTATCTACATATAATTATAATTTGAATAAAATTAATTAAGGTAAAGCCAGGGGAGGTTTATATATTATGTTGGAAATTGTAACGAAATTGTAATGATATAGACTTTAGCAAATATACAATAAGATTAAAATAAGAGAGAGGCCAGTCGTGGCGCAGGGGCACAAAATGTGACTGTAAAATCGACTAGTTGTGGGTTCGATCCCCACTCGAGGAGATGAAATATTTATTTACATTTATATTTTCATTTCTTCGCGCTGGTGTCGAGGCGAACAGTGGTGTTGAGTTCCGCCACTCAGCGTGAGAGAGTGTCTTAACACTAACTTTCTTCTTAACCCTGCTGTGTGCGGGATACAGCGTGACGCTGATTTAATTTGATTTTTTTTTATTAAAACAAGAAAATTAAGTAATTCATACTTTTTGACTTCCATTATCTATTGGTAAATCGTCTGTAACGCATTGTTAATGCGTATGTTCTTTGATGTATATACCCATTGTATACTTCAAAATATTTAACTTGTATCGTAGTAGGTGTATTTTAAATTTTCTTACCAAATCTTTAAAA
The DNA here is from genome assembly GCA_013421005.1 of Heliconius erato x Heliconius himera. Lineage (NCBI taxonomy): Eukaryota > Metazoa > Arthropoda > Insecta > Lepidoptera > Nymphalidae > Heliconius > Heliconius erato x Heliconius himera. The sequence continues at coordinate 1,611 of JAATLQ010035483.1, forward strand.
GTGATTAATTACTAATACCTAAAAAGATAACAATAGTGTATGAAGGTCCGTTTCATCAATTGTATTTAACTACTAAACCCTGGCTCTCGCCCTTGAGTGTCGCAATCCACGATTGGCAGTCGTCAGTACAATGTGTGACCTCATGCTCATTTCAACTTTAAAAACTAAATGAAATAAAGACTACAACAGACTGCTTTATGGACGAGAAATCCGCTTGAATCTCGTCTGTGCTTTAAATAGTTAAATAGCTTATAATTTTTGTTCAGGATATTTTTTTAAGCTTCACCCTTTAATCCGCATATAGCAGGGTAGGCAGAGGGAATTTAGAGTTAAGACACTCCGTTCCCTACTTTTCGCCGAATTTTCGAGGCATTGTGTGCTGAGTGACGGAACTCAACATCGCGTTTTTACCGTGGTACCAGAGCGAAGAAGCGAGTCTTAACACTAGGTTCCCTCTGCCTACCCTGCTGTGTGTGTAGGATACAGCGTGAAGCTAATTTTAATTTTAAATAAATATTTCATTTAATTTTATTTTATTTCATCTCGTTGAGTGGGGATCGAACCCACAACCAGTTTTACAGTCACACTTTGTGCCCCTGCGCCACGACTGGCCTCATCTACAACTAGTAAAAATTGTTATAAAAATGAATGGAATTGAAATACTTACAAGCTTTAAACTAAAAAAAAGTCTACACAAATTTATATAAATTAAATAAATGTACCTACCTATTATAAAATTTGGTCATCTTAGTAACTCCTGGGTCATTTATTCATGGGGCGCAAGGAGTCCCACTGTGAAATAATGGTCGTAAAAAAGTTTTTACTCGATAATAACGTTAATTAATAACTTTATAATTGTGGCTTAATTACTTAATTTTATTTAATCATACTCTTATTGTATGTTTGCTAAAGTCTCAAGTGGATGCTAATAATTTTTATATTTTCATGGAATTATATAATATGCATTAGTTATTTCGAGGCTAAGCGCGGCGTTGAGTTCTGCCACTCAACACGCAATGCCTCTAAAATTCGGCAGAAAGTGGGGAACGGAGTGTCTCAACACTAGGTTCCCTCTGCCTACCCTGCTGTGTGCGGTATACAGCGTGATGCTGATTAATTAATTATTTTTTTAAAGTGAAAATCATAATCCACAGTAACGTTTCAAGGACATTTCTTATAATAAATATTTTTTCTTTTCTATTACTTTTATTACATTATTCAACATAAATTTCACATGTCAATCAATCACTTTAATGTAATTTAATCAATCCAGTCGTCATCAATTCGACTCGCGAGCGGGACAATCGCCTCTCCAACACTATTTTTACACTAATCTTGGCCGTAAGCCATAAAGCGTGCCCTCGTATCCGTATACTCGAATTAACTCCGGCCGGGAATGTATATTTTACCACTAAAAACGTTTGATAACAACTAAAAAATACGTCCCATAGCGAAGTTCACTGCCATCAATGAAGTGCCCGTAGGATTTCACCGGAGTGGTGCGTGTGCGACGTAAATAGCGCCAGGGCTTGGATGAATACGTTTCAGTCGAACGTATGATGGCGCCTTGAGCGTCTCGTGCGTCGGCCATGGTGTGCCCCAAATGGACGCTAGCTCTAATTTTACTCACCGTTCCTCTATTAGTGACAGTGATAAGCGCATTCCGCGTACGGTTACCTGGAACTTCCCATGAAGTGAAACCTGACTTTCGAAGACATAAATGTGAAAATTGTGATGTGAGTGATAATGGCCTCGACCCCGGTTCTTATAGTTTAAAAAAAGAAAGTGTTAAGCATTATGATGATATTAAAAAAAATCTTAAAGATAAACGACATTTGATAGAAGAAAAGTTAGGTAAGGTTAGTGTCAAAACCGATTACGATTCTGAAGAAAAAGATGATGAAGATGAAAGTGTCTTAGAAAAATCTGTATTAAAAAAACCGCAAACAAAAAGTGATTCTGTTGTAAAAAATAAAAGTAAAAAACCATCCTTAGTATTAAATTTTGATGACGATGACGACGATAGCGATATCGATGACGATGACGAATATGACGAATCTAAATCCAAAGACACTCAGAAAGGAACTGAATCGAAAAAGAACTTGGAAATTGCTACTTCCTTCAAAGAGTTAAATCTTTTACCAAAAGTGAAAAAACATGAACCTGATAACGATGATGCTAGTGACAAAGGTACGGAAGATATAAAAAATAAAGCACTACTACCTAAAGAAATTATTAAGGAAAGTTTAAAATTAAAAGCCAAACCTTTGAAACCGACGAAACCTGACGTAGGTGTTGATGAGAAAGTGAAACCCAGTAAAGTTTTAAAGGATACCGAAAAAAATAAAATGAACACTGAAGATAAAATTAAAGAAACTAAAGCGGTGAAACCTACTTTAGAAAAAAGTGCTTTAAAAGAAGATATTATCGTAAAGGTTAAAAAGGCAGAAAGTAAAAAAGAAGAAGATATAAAAAAAATAGAAAAGCCTCCTAAAATAGTAAAAGAAAAAAAATTGCCTCCAGTAGTTGAAGTGACGAAAAAAAGTAATGATGAACAAGAGGTAAAAGAAAATGTGCCTAAAATTTCTAGTAAAGATGATCGGGCCCAGCACCTATCAAATGCATTGTTGCGTCGCAATGCACTTCATAGTGAATTTGAAGATTTCTACACATTTTTACCTACATTCGCTCCAAATTTTTCTCGCATACATAACCCTGAATGTCGTAGACAAGGGCAAATTCTACTAAGGCAGTTACATGGATCCAAATTATGGGCTTTAAACAGTAAGTATTACAATTTTATCAATATACGTCAATATGGTTGTGGGTTGGATTATCATTCGAGAAAATGAAATATTTATAACTTTAATTTTTTATTCTGGTGTCGAGGCAAAGCGCGGCGTTGAGTTCCACCAATCAACACCCCATACCTTTAGAATTCGGCGGAAAGTGGGGACCGATGTGTCTTACAACTAGGCTTCCTCTGTCTTCCCCACTATATGCGGGACACCGCGTAAAGCTGAAAAAAAAATGATATACACGTTTATAAAAGTATCTTATTTATTTTAACACATTTATTTTATTATTGCTAGAAAGAACTTAAAACAAAGAAACATTGTTCCTCACAGAATTGTAATGTAAGCTGCTTTTTGGCTGAACTAGAAAAAAATAATAATTGTATTTCATTAATCAAATAAGATTTGAACCCATAACTTTCACATGCAGTCAGGCAGGACTAACATGATTAACAGCGACAGTAGCTATTTATAACTTGGTCATATTTGAGCCGATATACTTATATATACATACTAGAGGGCGCGCGCGGCTTCGCCCGCTTATTAGGAGTGAATTCTAAAAAAATCACGAAACACGTGTTCAATAAAATATTTTTAACAGTCTGAATTTAAATTTTTATAAAAATTGGTGGCAATTTAAAGATTTTTCCATATAAACTTTCAACCCCTTATTTGAACCCTTAGGGGGTGAATTCTTAAAAACCATGAAACACGTGTTCAATGAAATATTTTTAAAAGTCTGAATTTCAAATATTATAAAAATCGGTACAGATTAAATTTTTTTTCCATACAAACTTTCAACCCCTATTTCATCCCTTTAGGGTTAAAATTTTTCAAATTCCTTTCTTAGTGGATGTCCAGAATATAAAAATAAACATCTGCCCAAATTTCACGTTTCTACCATCAGCGGTTACGGCTCTGCGTGCGTCTTACCTCAGTCAGTCAGCACAAGTCCTTTTATATATATATATAGATAACTTACATAAAATATGTGAAATTTTTGAACATAACAGATTATAACGAACTTAAAAATAAGCAAAACATATTTCCTTGAAAAGAAAAAAACCAATAGTAAACATACAATTTTATTGGACATAAAGATTAATAAGCTAAGTTGTATTACATTATATTATTTTTAAAATAAATCATTTCTTTCAAAGTAAATCTTGTGCCTCTTGAATTAAATCTGACTGCTGGTAACGGGTATCTGTGGGGTATTCTTTTTATTATAACAATTAAATATCATTGTAAACGTGAAATGGAAATAACAGAAATGTATTGCTTCGAATTATCTAACGCTACATTGTTTTGCATATCACAATATGCTTATAAACCTGTATTTAGTGATGTGTTTATCAATTTATTTTAACCATATGGTTAATTATTTACATATACAATATTTGTATCTTTTTGTAATTAATTAAAGGCTTTCATAAGTAATCTTATCGAATTTTGCTATTTCTTATTCCTTATTAAATTTGAAAATATTTCAAATGTATTTAAATAAAATAACATTTTTTAAATCTTTATAGAAGTTTATTAATTTAAATGTAAATTTATTAACTGAAGTAAAATGAATTATTTAACTAAATTGTATAAATATACAAAAGAAGAAACTGACCCATCTTTATTTATCGATTCTAATAATGCCTTATGCCTTAAGAGTTCGGCGGAAAGTGGGGACCAGAAATGTCTTAATGGGAACGGAGTGTCTCAACACAAAACTCCCAGGTTCCCGGGATACAGTGTAAAGTTAAAAAGATGCCTTATTACTATTTATGAGACCGATAGAACTCGGTGGAAAAGTGAGGAACGGTGTGTAACATTAGGTTCCCTCTGCCTACAGCGTGACGCTGACAAAAACTAATCTATAAATAAATATATGTTATAATATTATTGTTACATATATTTCTCAGTTGTTTCTAGAGAAATAAAAATTAAAATTTTTAAGTAAAAGACCTCTCAGATAAGATACAATTTTTCAATACTCTATAAAAAATAAAACAGACAATGGACACAAAGGTGCCCTTGAGAAGTCCATTTGCGTTTGTGAACGGTCGAACTGCTCCCACAGGGTTTACATAGTTGAACAAAAGTGGAATTTTTCATTACAGTGCTCGATGCAACGGCTAAGGTCCCCTCGGGACTCCTACAAGGTAATGGTATACAGTTGGGCGACTTCGACCAGTGCCTGGGAGTCCGGGCTCGGGTACAACTGGACACTGGCAGCGTGGTCAAGATACAAGGGAAATATTGTTTGGCAATGATCGATGTGAAAGCGGAACAGCCCGAATTGGAAATGCCCGTACATTTGGCGCAAGCCCGAAATCTGTTTAAAAGTAGAATTGATGATGTGAGTTTTAATCCATTTTTTTTTTCATTTTTGTGTATTTATTATATTTAGGGATAGGTGAAGGTAAAATATTGATTGATGTATTACTGTGTTGTTTATACCTTAGTTTTGGATATTGGGCGCTGGGTGGAGAAACTTAATGTTGCATTTGTTGAACGTTGAGTAAAGTTGAAATTCTAAGGACATTTTCTTTTTAACTATATTTTTACTAACTGAGATTACAAGTAGACTATTATATTTACATAAGGTCTCAATTAGCGATAGCAAAAATAATCAAATCAAAATAAAGGGTTTTTTATGAGTTAGATATATTTTTCTATTAAAGCATTTGTTTTGTATTTGAGTATGATGAAAATAATTTCTTGTAGGTATATCACACGATAGTGATGCATATTCATTTCTCACTATCACTTAATAATATTTTAATTTATACTCATACTCCTTTTAATTAAGGTACCTAATAAAATGATAACATTAAAAGTTATAACATTGCGAAAAATACAGTTTGACTTTTTTAACTTTTTTTAAGAGGTTATTCCACACTAAAGATGTACAAATATTTTTGAAGAAATACTTACTAGAAATACTTATTAGAAAACGCGTCTCCTGGACCGACCAGGCGCTCTGACCACTAAGTCATACGTTCTCATCAAGCTACGTCGAAATTTTTATACGCTTGTTACATCTTATTTACGTTGTTAGCATCTCTGTAGGGAGATTTTTTTAAATTTCCGCTACCCAAAGATCACTACGAATTATCGTCTGGCAAGAGAGAATGCTATTAATTAAATATTTTTAAAATTTTATACGTTTTTTTTGTTTTTATATAATTTTTTATACTTTTTCTAAATAAGTATTTGTCTTTTCTAAGTGTGAAATGACACCTTAAAAAAATATTAAAAATTTTTGAAGAATGTATAAAAAAATATTTTAAGTTGAGATCCACCACTCAACATGCAAAGTCTCAAAAAATTGAGTGAACCAATATCCCTACTGTGTACGGAGTATCTTAACAATGCGGGAAAAAGTGTGAAGTTGTCTTCTATATTTATTATTTAACACAACCACATATCCTAAGCGTTCTTATAATTCGTTTAGCCAGGTCACTTCGTGCCGCGTTTCTCTACACTAAGTTGGGGCGTCTGTGTGCCGTCACCTTGCGGAGCAGAAGACGTGGAAGTCATCTTGCGGGACGCCATCAAGCATTATCAGTACAAGACTGGTATTAGTTTGAGGGTAAAGGTGGATGACACCGATTGTCATGTGAGGAAAGGATCGACCTGGTGGAATGAATGGTTGGAAATACCGACAATATTGACTATGTAAGATAATCTGTATGTAATATTTGTATTAACATTTTATCTTTAGCCTCTAGTAGTCGAAGCCATCGTAGCGCATTTTCACAAGTTCTGACTGTAAACGCCACAGTTTTGGGTTTGATTCCCATTGGGGGGCTTGAGTTATTTTCATTTCCTTTTTCTAGTATCAAGACAACGAGCAGTTAAGTTTAAGCTATCTCTTGAAAATTATGGTGAGGATCGGAGTAGCACTAGGTTTCTTCTGCCTACCTGAATTTATTTTGTATTAATATTTAAATTAATAATGCAATATTTAAGTGCCTACGTCTAGTAATGCATAAGAATGAACAATGAAATAACAACGATAACAAGTGGTTGTGGATTCAAGCTCCATAAAGCCAAATATTAAAAATTGGGCAAAATATAATCTTTTATAATATTATAAAAAATAAGAAAATAAATATTTTTCTTCGATAAGATTGAATTTGAATTCACTATCAACAAACATAGTACTCTTAAACAAAAGACTAATTTCACTTGAAACTTTAAAAGTTATAGTTTTTGAGAATCGTAGAATTTTAAATTTACTTACTTTGTAATACGATATTTCGTTTTCGTGTAGAAAGATTGTGGGATTTATCGGCTTGATATAGATAAAATGCGATTTGAGGTTGTCATATAAAATTTTTAGTGCTATCGAAGCTTAATCTTGTTTTAGATTTCTTTAAATATTCTGTTTAAATTATTTTGTTATATAAAATAAAAATTCTGTCTTTCGGGGTATAATGTAATATGTATTGTTGTCATAAACACGCGTTGTATAATAGCGGGAGTGGCTCCCTCGAGGATAGCTCACCTTGTTGCCACTCTGAATAAGTAATATCACCTTAAATGTTATTTGATACTAGCTGTTATTAGGGTAAATAGAACTTGGAAATTACTATTTAAGTAAAACACTGAAAATTGAATATTTTATATATTTATAGTATTTTCTCGCTGGTGGTGTCACGGCAAGCGTGGCGTTGAGTTCTGTCACTCAACACGCAATGACTTCAGAATTCGGTGGAAAATGGGGAACGGAGTGTCTTAACATCATTTTTTCTCTGCCTACCCAGCTATGTGCAGGATACAGCGTGATGTTAAAACAAATATTTTATATATTTCAGATCATTGTATGTCATAGTGATAATATTAGTTGCAATGGCTACGCTACAGGACTTCTTCGCTAGAAATGTTTCTGATAAAGAAAACGGTCGAGAGGAAAATGAGAAGAATGAAAATGAACCAGCGGAAAGCAAATCTGGTAAATATTGGTCAGATAATTTACAAATCCATTTAAAGTAGAGATTGGGGCCAGTCGTGGCGCAGGGGCACAAGCGTGCGATTGTTAACTCGATACGTTGTGGGTTTGATTTCCACTCGAGGAAATGAAATATTTAATGTTTTTTTTATTTCCACGCTCTCGTAACGAAGCAAAGCACGGCGATGAGTTCTGTCATTGAACACACAATGGCTTCGGATTTCGGAGGAAAGTAGGAAGTGCAGAGTCTTAACACTAGGCTTCCTTTGCCCTGCTACATACGGGGTATAGGATAAAGATGAAAAAAAAAATAGGAAAATTTAATTTTAATTAATGTTTGTCAGGTATTTTCATTGGGTCATACAAAAACCAATGGCCTTCTGACTGACTAGAATATTAATTACATATGTAATAGTATATCATTATAAATTTATCATTGTACTTTAATAATGACCAAACGAGCAACTCGTAACTTCACGCTTTTTCTCCGCCCGCCAGTCAAGCAGAATAAACAGAGAGATCCTAATGTATTCTTCATTCTGTGTATTTTCCGATGGTATTCAAGATATTGCGTTTGAGTTACGGAAGTCAACGCCGCGTTTTACCTAGTTGGCAAAGCGAGCGAGCGAGAAAAAAAAATATTAAGTACACATATAAATGAAACACTATACTAAATATAAATGAAACGCCATGTGGCGCAGAGTCCCGCTGCAAACCAACCACGGAAAAATTGATAGAGTTCCCTAATTAGAGTTCCGTACCCAAAGGGTGAAACGACTATTACTATGACTTCGTTGTACAAGACTCAAGTGATACGGCGAAGTTCATGGTGTTATAATATATATGTAAGGGGATTCACTTAACTTAATTAGGCTTAACGAACGTAATTTTTTATCGTTTGTACGAGTATATATAATGGTACAGAACCCTCCATTCGACTCGCACCTGGCCGGTTTTTTTTTCAGATCGTCTTAGACAGTTTATTTTAGTTTCGTGCCCTTGGACCATTAATTAATTAACACAAAGTCCGACTAAACGATCGATCTATTACTACAGTTCTTTCAGTTTGTTATAAAAATATATAAAGCTTTTTCCACACATTTGAAATACAAAATCTTGAACGTAATAATAAAAAAACATTGATCTGCATAATACGGCCATAATATTTTATTTAATTTTTATGCATATGAATTTTGATATAACATTTAGATATAAAATAAATAAATCATTAGTCATCGAGTTCAAGAGTCATTTACAAGTGAACTTTACTAAAAGTCACAACACCGTTTATATCAATTAAATATTTACTTTAGTGGGGTATAAAAATTAAAAAATAAATTATTTTACAAATCGGTGCAAGCGTACAACTTTTACTAACCTTAACCTACATTAAATAATGAGAGTTCAATTGTAATCAAATCGATTTTGATTCGATGACATCGGTAATTAGCACAAATTACACACACTTACAGTTAAGCAAGGGTCACGTCGACTGTTTGTACGATATCAATAGACCCGACGTATTTTATTGATACGTGATCAGCAACAGTGATTTATGGCCGTGATCTTTTTAGGGATTACGTAAACGGTACGTTTGCTTATAATAAAACATTTTTTTTTGGCTTCTCTCTCTCTTTATCTTTCTCTCTCGATTTGCATATTTAGCAGGGTAAGTAAAGGGAATCTTGTGTTAAGACATTCGGTTCCCTACCTTTCGTCTTGATATTGAGATATTGTCTGTCGACTGGCGGAACTCTACACGGTTGTCTTACTACCAAGCCGAGGAAATAAATATATTTTATACCAATGGGATTCGAACTCTCAACGTCAACCATGCACTTTCAAAGTCTGCTGCTGCGCCACCACGACGTTTCAACTCTTTTGTTTGTTCATAATAAGATATTAAAAGTAATTAAATCAATCAGGTGATGCGAACGCTCGTTTGCCTTGTTTTTTACCATAAAAAAGAATAAATAAATAAACATTTATGAATATAAAAGTTTAACCAGAGCGGGAATATACAATTTAAATGTAACTATGATCCCGCGCGAGAATCGAATTTACAACCAGCATATTAATCGTGTACTTAACACGACGGCTTCACATATGTTTATGTATATACGTAAAACAAAAATATTCATATAAAAGCACAGATATACCTATATCAATATATGAATATAATGTTTGATGCCACAACATTTTTTGAGGCCAGTCGTGGCGCAGCGGCACAAAGTGACTGTAAAACCGACTGGTTCAATCCTCCCAGTATAGAGGTCGTAGCATCCGGTAATCGGGTGTTATGGGAACTAAGTTAAATAGCGTTTGTTAAATATTTACAAATATAGATAGATAGATAGATAGATATGAGTTTTATTATTTTATTGTAGACTAAGCGTAGCGTTGAGTTCCAATCAACGCGAAGTGTCTTGAAAATTTGTAGGAAAGTGAGGAATTAACGGAAGGGATTGTGTTAACATTACGTTTCATCTATCCCCTACTCGAGGAGATGAAATATTTATTTAAATTTATATTTCCATTTCTTTGCTCTGGTATCAAGGCAAAGCGCGGCGTTAAGTTCTGCCACTCAACACGCAATGCGTCCAGAATTCGGCAGAAAGTGGGGAATAGAGTGTCTTAACACAAGGTTCCCTCTGCCTACCCTGCTGTGTGCGGGATACAGCGTGAAGCTGACGACATTTTTTACTTTCATATTGACTGCCTCTTTACTATTTTAATAAAATTGTATGAATTTGTCTTCTATAAACTTATTACCTACTGTGAAAATACCGCAATTTCATGTATTACTCAATGTTAAATGCGTCGAATGCATAATGAACGGTCAATTGACTAGTGTTAATAATGTGGTTTGATTGATTGACTGATTTGTACGTCCGAAATAATAGCTTCAATCCCACCTAAGACAAATATTTACTTAAAAAGCACCCCAAGTTTGTTTTATATTGTAATACATTTATTTTTATGTATGTAATTATTCAGAACTATTATTTTTAGTTAGATTTTTAATAAAAGCGTTTCATACTATTATATACTGAATATGCCAAATTTCTAATTAATCCTACGTTTTAAAATCAGTCTAAATCACGTTGAAAGTTTCAGTAACAAACATCCATACATAGATACATACGTACGACTAAAACTAATAACAGCTTCAGCTTCACATTGTCTCTGTACACAGCAGGGCACGCATGGAACTACTACTAGTGATAAGACTCCGTTTCACATTTTCCGCCGAATTCTGGAAGCAGTGCGCGTTGAGTGGCAGAACTCAACGCCGCGCTTTGCCTCGACACCAGAGCAAAGAAATAAAATTATAAATTATATTGAATAATTCATTTTCTCGTGTTTATAGTCACTCACGTGTGGCCCTGCGCCACGAATGGCCTCAAAGTGGCTAATAAAAAAGGAAAATTATAGAGAAAATTATAACATAATTATGCAATACAGCTTAACAGTCGTTACAACTGTTTGTTTTAACGGACTGATGAGGTATCAAATTGGATTAAGTAACGAGAGTGCAACGCGATTGCGATTTCAATTTAATTAAAATCGACACTTTTATTGTTAAAACGCAATTTAACTGGTTTTTTTTTATTAAAATTTTCTATAGCAGGTAATTCACATTTAATAGGCCAATTTAGTATTAAAATATATAAAATAGCTTATATATAAAATTAAAGTAAGAAAATAATATATATATATATATATATATATATATATATATATATATATATATATATATTATTTTCTTACTTTAATTTTATATATAAGCTATTTTATATATGTATATATATATATATATATAAGATGAAAATGTTATATAATTTATAAGTATTGCCTAACTGGAAAAAAAGTATAATTTATAATTATGTACATTTTTTAACCTGTATAAATCTTCACAAATCAACGTAAACTGTTGAATCAACGCGAAAGCTTTAATGAGAGTGAAAAACGGAAAACAGGAGTGTCTTGACACTAGATTCTCTTTGCCTACTGTGTTATACTACTATATGCAAGATAAAAAACTTGTGCGATATTAAAAGGGGTAGTAGAGAACTAAAATAAGACTTTTTTTATTTGATTTCTAATTAATTTTATTTTGAGCTAACTTTAGGTAAATGAAAATTAACAGCTCATTTCAGTTTATACCTATTAGTAAAAATAAATAAATCAAATCAGCTTCACGCTGTATCCCGCACACAGCAGGGTAGGCAAAGGGAACCCAGTGAAAGACACTCCATTCTCCACTTTCTGCCGAATTCTGGAGGCATTGCGTCTTAAGTGGCTGAACTCAAGGCCGCGCTTTGCCTCGATACCAGAGCGAAGAAATGGAAATATAAATTTAAGTAAATATTTCATCTCATCGAGTGGGGATCGAACCCACAACCAGTCGGTTTTACAGTCACACTTAGTGCCGCTGCGCCACGACCGTCCATTACCTATTAGTAATTTTTAATTATAAAGCACCGACATAAAAAAACTCTAAAAAGTTGATAAACAACCAGAAGAGAGTTGATAATCTTCAATCGGCTGAAATTCTTGAATCATAACTAAGAATATTCTCAATTAATGAACGCCTTTAAAAAAACATTAACTTAAAATCGATTCTTCCGCTAAGAAGCTACGATGTCACAGATTGACATACATACTACACATATTACAGACATGAGAAACTTAAAACACCTCTCTGTTTTCGTCGGGAGTTAAAAATAGAGACAGATTTATATGTTTTTTTAATATATTTTTGTACAAAACTATTAACCTATAAAACCTAGAGTTCAGCAGTGGAGCAGGGGCACAAAGTGTGACTGTAAAATCGACTGGTTGTGGGTTCGATTCCCACTCGAGGAGATGAAATATTTACTTACATTTATACCCTGCTCTGTGCGGGATACAGCGTGAAGCTGATTTATTTATTATTTTATTTAACCTATCAAAATTTAGAAATAAATTCTTACATGAAATTGAAATTGTATAAAAATGCCTCGTGTGTAACCACCATTTTTATCTGTACAGATAGATATAAACATAAAGGTAAAAACACTGAGCTATTCGCAATATTGGCTCATTTTTCAACGGGATTTTGTGGTTTTGTGTAGCGAAGCCATAATGTATTATCCTGTGCGGTTATTCTATTTTTCATTATTTAGCATGTCAGGTGATCGCTGTCTTTCGCTAGTATAGATTTCTATGTTGCGATTGTTAAATATTGTATGTATTTTTTCTGTATGTAATGGATTTGATTTTATTTAAATTGATATTAAAAATTTTAAATAGATTTTACATTTTACAATTTTTTATCATCAAATGGTCATTGCATTGCAAAATCATTAAATAAGCTTTCGTCTCAAAACTACTCAACGAGTTTCACCAAATTATAATTATAATTCATGATATTGTCGGAAAAAGAAAGGTCAGGTCATAATCACTTTATGGAGGTTACCTTATATAGCGCACATTATAATTTTTATTACTTTTTAGTTTACGAAATCCATTTCAAAATATCAATCAATTTTACATTATATTTAATATGAATATTAGTACTATAATTTCTGTGAGAAACAATAAGCTGGCGAAGAGCAGAATGATTGTTCATTAAAAAAAAACCCACTATATTAAAGGTTCTATAATTAATATTTTTTATAGTACGGATATTTGAATATAATTAAAAAAGGAGAAGGTTACATATTCGACTTCTATATTTTTTCTATACGACCCTCTATTTCTGAGTTATACTGAGTATAAGTACGCAAAATCAATCAGTCAAATTTAATTACGTACGGACAGTAATACGTTCTTCTTATTAAATATTTGATTTAAATTTCTAAAATGTATGTAGTTAGACTCTATCTTGTTAAGTATTCATAAATTTTTCCCTCAAAGAGGCTTTAACACGTTGAAAGACCATCGTAAGTCATTTCATCTACAAATAAACCCTACGTGAAACGACGCTACCTGCTACGCAATTCACAAAAATTGATTACGAATCATAAAATGTGACCAGCGAATGCGGGTAGATTGTAAAAAATAAATAAAAACACAGCTTTGTAAACCGTTAAATGTGTAAAAATTAGGTTTTTTTTTCAACGTAGTCGGTGTCCCGCGAAATTTGTATTTACATAAATAAATTTAAAGACCTCAAATACCCGCGTTAGGAACTTGACTTCTTTTCTAAATCAACGAACGATATAATTTATTATGTAAATTGGGAACGACGACAGTTTTACGTCACATCGAGTTTTACGCTCGAGTTTTTTTTGATATTTTTATTTTCGTAGGCGTAGAGTTGCCTCAACTATTAGTTTCTATTTAATAGATTTAGGTCTAGGGTGTTAAGATGGGAAGATCAACCTAAAGTCGTTACAGTAGCGGTTTTAAGCTGTATTTTCAAATTATAATGGTTATTTTTACGGTATTTTTATGTGTTTTTTAAGAAAAGAATATGTATTTTTTTTGCTGCTAGTAATTGCAACTTTTTGAATTCATTTAATAAACTATACATAAGTAACATAAAAATCAGCTCTACCAAACACACATTTGATTTTTATGGTAACGCTAAATGAAAACTCAAGTCAACTCAAGACCAATCACTATACTAGTATTTTTTTTAACGCTTTTCAGCCGTCATGAGCTTAAAATCTTTTTATGGTTTCGTATTTAAAAACGAATAAACGGAACTATTATGGGATCACTTGGTTCTCAGTCTGTCTGTGTGTGTCAAAATCATTTTTTTTTTGCTGAAATTAATATCAAACATTCTGGTCTACGGTGCCTTATAACAGAACAACAGAAACAAAATATTTTTTTTAAATCAACGCTATCAAAAGATACGAATACAAATATACAAATGCGTCGTTTTTGTTACATTTTGCATGAAATTCGCAGCGTAATCAAAACCTACAGGGTACGTCCTATTCACCTATAGGTCACCTATAGGTAAATTTAACACGAAGTGAGAACTAACAATGAAGTAAAGGAAACAATCCGAAAAGTGAAAATTTATACATATTGCATAGTAAATAATAATTACTAAGAAAAAAAAGTTATATTTGTAGTTCATTTCATGAGGCTAGTCGACTGGTTGTGGGTTCGATCCCCACTCGAGGAGATGAAATATTTACTTAAATTTATATTTCCATTTCTTCGCTCTGGTGTCGAGCTTAAGCGCGGCGTTGAGTTCTGCCACTCAACACGCAATGCCTCCAGAATTTGGCGGAAAGTGGGGAACGGAGTGTCTTAAGACTAGGTTCCCTCTTCCTACCCTGCTGTGTGCGGGACACAGCGTGGAGCTGTTTTTTTTTCATTTCATATAAAAATAGTGTGTACGTCCCCGTAAACTTGCGTTTTATTATAATTTCTACTTTCCGTTGATATACAATTTTTCCTGAAATTGGTACGGAACCATCAGTGGGAGAGTCTGACTCGCACTTGGCCGGGTTTTTCTACAAAGCTATTGTATATTGCAATACCTTAAAATTGACGGATATAAAAACTCACTTTCATAACATGAAGTGCAACCATAGATATTTCAGTTGATTAAATAGGTTTCGCTGTTCCGCAGCGATTCTAAAAGTATATTTTTGTTTTTTCCAGATGGAATCATAAGTCCGTTCTCTCTATACAACACACTTAGCAAATTGGTGGCACCAGTGAACAAAGACGAGATAGCCTGCATCCACGGATTGCGCGCTATCGCCACGTTGGCTCTACTGGTCGCTCATAAGTTTTTGCCTGTCGCTTTAACACCGTATACAAACCGTGTTAAGCTGAGTGAGGTATGTATATTTGGAATATTGGAATAATTTCACATTTTTTAAAGTCTTTCTTGTAACGCTGTATCTTAGAGGTAGAGAGAACCTAGTGGTAAAACACTCCGTTCCTTATTTTCCGACAAATTCTGAAGGAATTGAGTGTTTAGGGGCGGAACTCAACGCCTCGTCATTGACAGAGTATTGATAATGCCTATATATTATATTAATCATATATATCGTCATATGTATATGATTAATGATTGTATTACTTTTGTTTTTATTATATTTTTATAACGTAATTGGACTCGATTAGATAAAAGGGTTTCATGTAAGTCTAAAATATATAAAATTGATCACTAGTTATTGGAAGCATGTTGAAAGAAAGAAATGGGTGACATGTTAAAAATGTAAAATATATAAATATACATTTTTTAAAAATTTAAAGCTAAAATTCAAGAGTACACCAATTGAAAGCAATCTAATTAAAAAAAACCGGATAGAGGGGAGTCAGGTTTGCCTACCGAGGATTCAGTAAAAAATTGGAGGTCTTGAGTTTTGTCTGAAATTCAGGCAGGCGTTGAGACCCGCCACTCAACACGAAGTGCCTCCAAAATTGCATCCAGAACACAAGGTTTCCTTTGCCTATCCTGCTTTGTGCGAGATACAGAGTGAAGCTGGTTTATTTTTTTTATTCTATTAGTATTGAATGTATTATATGATTGGGAAATAACTAGATTCAGAAGTAATCTGCCTTTTATAAAAAAATTGTATGAGAAAATTTAAAACGAAATTTGTTAGAGCCTTATTGCTGATATTTGCATTTTATTGGAAACACTAACGAACTACACTGTTTTATCGGCAAACATTCTAACCAAATTCAAAAAACATCATGTATGCTTTCACAGGTGCCAAATAGTAGAAAATAGTGTTAATAAATTATTTTATTTCAAAAATGAACTAATTCAAAAGATTGAAATCTGATTCGAAAGATCGAAATCTGATTCAAAAGATCGAAATTTACTTCTCTATTTATTACTTTACTGAACTTAGCTTCACGCATTATCCCTAGCGGGGTAGTCAGAGTGAACGGAGCGTCAAACGCCACGGTCTGTGTCATAACTCTTTCGCATCGTCTACTGTCATCAACCTCTTTATACATCCGGGGGGTTTTCCATCATAAATCTTATTTGCCATTCTTTCATCACTTATTCGTTCGACGTGCCCAAACCGGCTGAGCACGTTCTTTTTATTTATTATATTTAATGAAATGTATATCATGGTGTATCAGTGTTAAGACAGTCCGTTTCCATAAGATACTTCATTTCCCACGGAGGGAAATTAATTATTTTCACTTCCCCACTCTGATAATAAACTGCAGCGTCAAGTTCCGCCAATAACATAACGCGATTTGTACGGAAAGCGGAGAACTAAATATCTCGACACTGGGTTGAGAATGGCATGAAGCTGAATTAATTCAAATGAAAGATAAATATATAAAAACTGTATTATACGAAAGGGATTGCTGAAGAATTTTGTTATACATATTCAAATATTTACGTCCAAACGTTATTTACAGTGTTGATTAAATAAATAACAGTAATGACTGTTTAGATTTTACGCCTGTACAAATATTAGAAGCAATTCGTTTCATACTTTATATAGCTATTTTCAATCTGAAATTATATAATGTGAAAACTATTTAACACCAGAGCTGTTTGTATAGAGCAGCCATAGAGAGAATTTTCTGTGAGAAGGAAGAGGAGAAAAAAAAAGCTTTTCTTTTTTCAGCTTCACGCTGTATTCGGCATCTACCTATCTATGCTATGCTAGGTAGGTAGAGGGAGCCTTGTTTTAAGACACTCCGTTCACCACTTTTCGCCGAATTCTGGAAGCATTGCGTGTTGAGTGGCAGAAGTCAACACCGCACATGCTTCGACACCAGTGCGAAAAAATTAAAATATTAAAAATTTCATTTCTTCGAGTGTCACGTTTACAGTCATACGCTTGTGCACGACCAGCTTTAAAACTTTTATACGCATAATATTAATGTACGATATATTAATACTAATAGCATTGTGGTTATATTTATCTAATAAATTTGTATAATTTCAAGTTAAACTATAAAGCTCTGATTGTTGATGAAACCAATTTATGAAATTATCGATGAAATATATTTAGAATTTTCTCTTCAAATAATTTATTAACCACAATAATCAATAATTTAATATTTTTAGAAGTGAAATGTTGATACTATAGACTAAGAGGTCGCGGGATTTTTCGTAACGATCACGGATACGGCCAGATTTCAGATTTTTTATTTACTAGTCAGCAAGTCTAGCAATAAGCTCAACCTGTTAGAAGAAAATACTTATAAATTACTTGAAATATAATTTTTTTGAGGCTGTCATGGCGTAGTGGAACAGCATCTGACTGTAAACGCAACGGTTGATGATTCGATTCCCATCACGTTTAATTCATTTCCTCGCTCGCAACGAGGCTAAAGTGAGGGGTTGAAATCCGCACTTATCAAGCAATTGTTTTGAAAATTGGGCGGTGTGAGGGGAACTGATTGACTTAATCCTAACACTGAGTTTCGTACATATGAAATACAATGTAGGGCTAAAATAAAATAAAAACAGAAATATTAGCATTAAATTCTTTTTTTTTGTATATTAAAGTAATAAATTTTATATGTGATAGATTGCCGAACAAGCACATGTTGTTTATTACTATTGGCATATTTCCAATACAGTCAACACGATTATTTGGCTTGTCTTTACGTTTGAATTTCAGATATCGTGATTGGTTTAATTTACTTAATTATCTTTTTCTGTATTCATGTTTTTTTAAAATATTAATATACAAATATATATATTTTATATGAAACTTGTGTACTTTTTTTTTACAAATTTATGTTTAACTTGCCGTGTTAGTAGGTGAGTTAGTATATGTGAAATATCGCAAAATCAACTTGATCCACTTCGAAGTCTCGAATTGCGCTGAAATCTTCAATTCTAATAACAATGGCATGATATAATCAATATTGTTTTTAATCCAAAATGGCCGCCACAAGAAAATGGCGGATTACCAATGTTTCCACAACCCACTTAATATGGCTATCAAATCAGATGGTTTAATGTGTAAAATACAACATACCATGGAGAAACATCTTATAAGTTTATTTTTAAAAAGGTTTTTTCAATTAATTTAGAATAGCTATCATATCTTAACAGGATTATGGAAAATCTATATCTAGAAATACATAATGTACATCGCCATGGAACAGTATAGAATAGGTAGAGACCATTTAATGTTAAAACGCTCTGTTCTTCACTTATTAGTAGATATTGCTGCGGTAATGGCTTCTTTCAATTATTGCACAATATCTTCAAAGTACGGTTTATTTAAAATTTCTACATTTAGATTTTTGTAATAATATATTATGCTTATATGTATATATACATAGAATATGAATAAAATTCATTAATACATGAATATACATAAATAATAAAAGATGTCTGTAGATATTAGTGGTTCATCAAAGAAAAATGGAGAGTATAAAGTACGTAGGTACTTTAATATTTGTATGAAAAATCTTATATAATGTTTTATGATTACATAGTAACGCTATTTTGTTAATTTATATTATTGTGTTGTATGAATAAGAAAATTTTAATAACAAAAATAAATTCGTAATATCAATTTCGAGGAGATAAATTGTTGCTAATAAAATCAACTAGGCGCTTATTCATTTTCATTCAATTTTCGAGGAAATTGAACAGTGCGGAGTAAAGCTGCCTAATTTATATTGTAAATGTAGTAATAAACATTTCTAAATAGATTTCATCGTGTTTCAAAGCTCATTGGCTAATAGAGTTTCGAAAGAGAATTTCAATAAAAGGATTAGAGGAATCGTTTTCAAAAGTCTTTTGTAAAATTTTTGTTTAAAGGTTAAGAAGTTTTTTAATAATCTTGTAAGTATAATGTCGTGGCGCAGCGGTACGAGGTGTGACTCTTAAACTGGCTGGTTGTGGGTTCGATCCCCACTCGAGGAGATGAAATATTTACTTAAATTTATATATCCTACTCAACACGTAATGCCTCCAGAATTCGTAATATCAATTTCGAGTCTTAACACTAGGTTCCCTCTGCCTACCCTGCTGTGTGCGGGATACTGCGTGAAGCTGATATAATGTTGAATGTGTTGATAAATTTTATAATCAATATTTTAGAAAGGCTAGTTACTATAATATTTCTGTACTTTTATATGGTATTTTTAGGTTCCAGATTAGTGTGCAGTACGTAAAGAATTGCTTTTTTACCCTCATACGTTTCATATGATTAGGAACGTAAAGGATAACGAGCGTGTATATCTAAGTATCTTTATCATATATCGCTGTACTTTATATACGATATATTTATACCTATTTACTTTGATGTGTGACTGTAAAATCGCCTGGTTGTGGGTTCGATCCCCAGTCGAGGAGATAAAATATTTACTTACATTTGTATTTTCATTTCTTCGCTCTGGCGTCGAGGTAAAGTGCGGCGTTAAGTTCCGCCACTCAACACGCAATGTCTCCAGAACTTGGTGGAAAGTGGGGAACGGAGTGTCTTAACACTAGGTTCCCTCTGCCTACCCTGCTGTGTGCGGGATACAGCGTGAAGCTGATTGATTTTATTTACTTTTATAAATTCGTTATCTTTTAAGTGAGTCCCAGCAAAGAAATAAAATAATATTAAGATTATTTAATACCTACACTGAACAAAAATGAACGTTTTTATTACTTAAAAATATCCACGTTGGCACTGACTCCAAAAATAAGGATTTTTAAAAGTTAATTTAAAAATTTTAAAATATTTAATTTACGTACGTAGGTAAATCATATTCTTCTATACGTAGTATATTTAATAATTTTTGTTTCTAGATCGTTTCGTCAGCTTTACTATCTTGGTGTAGAGCTGGCTGGATGTTCACTGACTGCTTCTTTTTACTCAGTGGCACCTTAACATCATATCGCAAATCTTCTAATGAGACATTTCCTGCTAAGCTTGTGTCAAGATACTTCAGGTAAGAAAAAAATTAAAGTAAGAAAAAGGAATTAATTCTTTTTTTCCTTTCACACATACCAGGGATCAATCACTTCCCTTTCCTCTTCCCGGATTTATGCTCAATTTTAGAGACATTGTGTTAAGTGGCGGAATTCAACGCCGCGCTTCGTCGGACAGGGGGATTGAGGGAAATAATTTACATACAATCGGTCAAGCGTATGGGGAACCCACAGCTATCTATCAATAATGCTAGTCCGTTCTATTAGAGTGTACAAAATTAATTATGATAGTTTTAATAGAACTGTAATGGTTTAGTTATAAAAAAATACGGCATTTTTTGAAATAAATATCTCAAAAATAAGGAAAAGTAAAAAAGCTGAAGAAATAAATTAGTTTCTTAATAAAACAATAAATCAAAATGATTTTGCATATTGCAGTGTATAAAATAGTCGTATGAAAAGAAAATATCTTTATAATAAAAAATATATCACTTTTAAAATTGTAATATAATTTTCATCACTTTTTCATATCTCTGTGCCTTCTTTCGTAAGGTACGTCTGTAAAGTAAACAGAGAGAGCCCAGTGATAAATGACTTGCACCCCTAGAAACCATTTTTTACTTTATTTTAACAGAAATAATACCAAAATATTGTTTAAAATATTTGTTAAAATGCTTAGAGTTATAAAAAAATATCAAAACGCAATATTGAGGTTGTTTTTTAGTGCTTGTGATAGTTATAGGTTCAAGTTATGACCGGAGGAATGTTTATACTTACTAAATATGTTTAAACGAACAAAATAAAGCTTTGAATTCCTGTGCATAATACAACTATCTCGGATCGGATCGGATGATCAAAATTCGGTAATATGTAACGTGATGCAACGGGACAGCGAGCATTACCAGAAAGAAGTTGGTTTCACTGACTGTGGTAAAACCGAAGAACAGAGTGCCTTGACACTAGATAAACTATACTTGCCGACATGCATAAAAAAAAACAAAGAAAAACCATTAAAAAGTACGTTTTTTAGTATTTTTGAGGCGTGTTCTTTTATGGAATTCTAACGAGACTTTAGTCGATGTGATATTTACAAAAAACATTACAATGATAGAGTGCGCAGTATCCGTATTTATTTTTGCTTGTAGATAGATCCTCATTGAAATGAATAACAACGTAAATAAAATCGATATTTGGTAACGAATCGATGCTGTTTGTGTGAGGCACGAAGTAGGTAAATATTAGTCATGTGATACGGCCAATTCTAGTTTATTGAATGACAAATTGAGAAACAAAATTATCAATTAATATGTAACTTTATCTTCTTAAAATAAAGATTGTCTTATATTGACTTTATCAACGATTAGTTGTAGTTCAAATTTGAAAATTCGAAAGATGTAACTATTTAGGTTTGGTTAGTGTCATAGAAAACATAGACATTTTATTTAATTTGAGGAAATATTTTATTAACAATAAAAATGTTGGTAGTTTTTATAATTCTAATAGAATTAAACAACTTTCTAAAATGTTCTAACCTTGCATAACTATTGGGATCTACTAAACAAAAAAATACATTCTCATTTACATAAATATATTATATGTTATTATAATATAATATATAAGATATTATATGTTATTTTAATTGTTATCTTAAAAAAAAATGTATTTTGATCAAATTTATTTTCTTAAATAATTAAGAGTGCAAAAAAAGCTATCATTTCCGCTTTTTTACCGCTTCCGCACCACGCTCGCGTCATCGCTCCTTAAATCAGTTAAGACGTTTCTGAGATAAGCGTCGACAAACAGACAAAATTTTTAAATATCATTGTTTCTGGTTCTATTACCTTGTTAAATGCCCCCAATAATCATTTTTTCAATGAAAATCGAAAATGCCATCCTATGGTTTTATTAATTTTCACTTTAGAAATCTTAATACAATATTTATTAAAACAGGAACGTAATTCTCTATACTTAAACAAACAAATAATTCACAAATTTAAGCGGACGCAGCCGTGAGTCCTCTCTCAATTCATACTGTTCAATAAAAATATTATTCCAAGTTCTTAAACATTTTTAACCCTACAAAGCTATATAGCTGATTGTTTTATTCTAATTTATTGTTGATTTCGCATACCAAAGAGACTAATAGGAAAATGTTTCTATTTAATTAGAGAGGTTATAAAAGTTATTATATTTTCATTAATAAATAAATAACATTTTTATTAACAATCATATGAATTAAGTAAGCTTAAAGAAAGACGTTAATTTTTTAATCTATTTAATACAAGTAGTTCCGACAGATGGTTAGCTTTAATAAAAGAGAAGGTAGAGATAGAGAATTAGAATATACACGAAGATTACCTACTTAGGGTTAAGGTCCATACTTCCAAACACATAATCCACACTTAGAAAAAAAAGAGTATCTTTGTTATTCCAAGTTATTTAATTTAAGTGAACTGGGTGATTATTTATATTTCTTTCGATAGGTTAACTCCTGCACTTGCAGCGATAGTGTTTTTCTATGCGTACGTATGGGAGAATGTATCATCTGGACCAATGTGGGGGACGCTGGTGACGAAGAACGTGGAGCTATGTCAAAGAGGATGGTGGTGGAATCTTTTATACATTCAAAATTATCTTGGATTTGAAAATATGGTGAGTGTTATTAATTTTTTTTAATATTGTTAGTATATAATATTTTTTTAGATTCACGCTGTATTCCGCATACAGCAGCGTAGACTGGGAATTAATGTTAAGCCACTATTTTCTCCACGCACTGCTCAATTTTATGGAAATTACGTGTGTGTACACACCCTGTATAATGTATATGACGCGTAATACCCGTATATATTTTTATATTATTTTTATGTATATAATTGCTCTATATATCCTAAAGGCAGCACTTTACCTTTTTTATGGAATCATTTTAAAACGTAATCGTCTTTGACCTTGGTAAAAAATAAGATTAACTTTAAAAAGTAAACTTGCCGAGATTGTTGTATTACAAAATCTTTAATGTTTTATTTAAATAAAAGAAGAGAGAGGAGACTGATATGATAAAAATGGACAGATGATAAAATGGATGGATTTATTTACTCTATTATTTAATATACGAGAAAGTGTTTTTTAAATAAACAATACATTTATTATTAAAGAAATATAATCAGCTTCACGCTGTATCCCGCACACAGCAGGGTAGACAAGGGGAACCTAGTGTTAAAACACTCCGTTCCCCAAAATAATATAATGTTACAATATAAATTATCATTTCAGTGTGCACCACAAACTCATCATATGGCGTTAGACTTCCAACTGACTATTATAGGCGGTATAATAGTGTGGGCGATCCAGTCGGAAGTACCGTTTTCATCTCTTGTAATGCCAGCCCTACATCTGTCGTCCGCGTACTCGAGATATACTGCGTTTAGAGATCATCGTCTGACTGTACTGGCCTATCAGGGCGTTAGGTATGTATGTAATATAGTATTGTTAGAAATCTGAAGCGGTTAAAGTTTAAAAAAAAACATGATAAAAACACATATCGTCTATATGTTTCTAAACTATTTGGAAAGAGATACTGTGTAATTGCAATAAGTGATATGTATCTCCTAATAATAATACTTCACACGAGTTTCCTTCCAATAAAGGCCGTTGCCTACAATCCACTACTCCCGATTGACACAATTCCACTTTTATCATCTTTTTCACCAACATCTACCCTCTTTTACACTTTATTTATATATACTTTATTGCACAAAATTACAATAAAAAAATATACAAAAGGCGGGCTTAGTGCTAAAGAGCATTCTCTACCAAGCAACCGTTTCAGATACATTTGTTACATTTTGAATGTTATTTTTTTTTGCGATATGTCCTATCTATATACTAATATAAACAATATAGCTAGGTAGAGAGAAAGTGGTGTTAAGACACTCCGTTTCTCACTTTCTACCGAATTTTCGAGGCATTGCGTGTTGAGTGGCGGATCTCAACGCCGTGTTTTGCATTGCTTCCGGAGTAAGGAAATGAAAAATAAATAAACAATAATTCATTTCCCCGAGTGAAAATAGAACCCACAACTGTGCGTCACTGCGCCACGACGGCCTCTTCATAATGTGATAATTTATCATGTAACATTATGTTTAACATAATTTTCTAATAACTTTTTCTTTAAGCATAATTTCGAATCGCATCTGTTACGTGGAGCAAGACAAAGCTCTATTGCGCCTTAAGGATATAAAAAGATATAAGGATATAAATAACACAGAAAAGTAAAAATATGTACATTTGTTTTTACTATTATATTTGTATAGATGTAGAATTATACAAAAACCAAGGAATCTAGCATTGTTAAATTATTTGTCTGCTTGTCTGATGTACATGTTACTTCGGTACTACTGAACATAGTGTAAAATCGTATAATATACGTACTTATATATATATATAAAAAAAAACTTTTTAAAGTAATAAATACTCGGTTCATGTCAAATATTATGTTTTGCTGATTAAATTTGAACCAATCTTGTCTGGCAGTAAAATTTCTTTTGCCAATGTACTCGACATTTTACTATTGAACTAAATAACATCCCGTAACTCTGATAAAAAATGAGAAGTTTTTAGTAACCTTTTTATGGAATATCTATTAGATACGGTTGTATTTTTGTGCCGTGGCTTTAATGATTAGTTGCGACAACGTTAGTTACACGGCACTTCCATTCACAATGTATGGCAGCTAATTTATTTCGACACAGATGGTCGGGATAGAACAAATTGATCCAAACAGATGGAACTAGTGTTACATGTTTTTCTATTTTTTTATAAGATATTAAGCTAGTGATAAGACACTTCCGTTTCTCACTTTACGCCGAATTCTGGACGTATTGCGCGTTGAGTGGGGAAACTCAACGCTGCGCTCTGCTTCTTCAGTAGATGGAGGAGAATATGAAAATATTAAATATTACATTTTTTCGAGTGGGAATCGGACCAACAAACGGTCGCGTTTACAGAAGCTGTGCAACAATGACATTTTTAGAAACTGTGTAAATTCCAAAATTGATGTAATTTAAACTATATTCTCCATGAGTTAATCGAATGTATGTATGTGAATAAGTTCGGCCAAAATATATATTTTTAAAATTTTATTTATCAAAAAAAAAAAACAGCTTCACGCTGTATCTCGTCCACAGCAGGGTAGGCAGAGGGGACCTAGTGTTAAGACACTCCGTTCCCCATTTTGTTTAATATTTGTATGAAATACATTTCATACTAATATTAGCAACTATATTCGAAACATGATATAACTAACAACAATTTATGGCAAATGATTTTAGGATTAGGCCAAATAATGAAGCTATCATAATGTATAACAATTACCTTTAATAACGGTAGTATTATTTTAAGTACCTACACGATATTGAGAACATAATTATTATGTACTTATAATTATTAGCATTAATATGTAAATAGAAATATTTTATTGATATTTACATTGCATATTCAAAACTTTGTTTTATATGTCGTAGGAGAAAAGAGTGATCTATCTCTGCACTGCTTAGGTGTTGTCATATGAAGTTTTTTGATCCAGTGGAAACCGACCGACGACGTCTGTAAATGATGAATTTCATTAATTTTTTGGGAAAATAACAAAAATAACTATTTGAATTTTTGAGCTCTGATCAGACAGACATTGCGTCTTTATGTACCGTCACGACCGAGTTTTGTTGGTTTGAGTTTGAGGTTGTCCGTACTTTTATTTTAAATTTTTAAAGTTATTCCTTTAAATCCCCTCACTATAAATCCCGATGTGACCGTAACCCTACGGTTCGATACCCACTTGAAGTAATGGGTTATTATTTATTAATATTTTCATTTCTTCGCCCTGACGCTAAATCAAAAGTCTGGCGTTAAATTCCACCACTGAATACGTAATGCATCAAAAAATTCAGCGGAAAGTCGCGAACGGAGTGTTTTAACACTTTCCCTTCCCTCGTTCCCTTTGTATATTTTGCTGTGAGCAGGATACTGCGTGAAACTAATAATTAATTCCTAAGAGATTCCATATATTTCTATTCTATTTTTCTACATCCTCTTTAACCCTCCGTACCTGTGGTCAGCCCAGATATTTACCGCAATAGTTCGGCAGTGGAGGATGCATTAATCAAATTGAACCCTAACTAAGCTATGCGACGAGCTATACCGCGGTTTCCCTTAAGCGACAAGTGCTCCCGTCGGAATGCTGTTAACTGGATTAATTACCTTTTGGCGTGTAGATTGAGGACGGAAATCTCTATATGAAATCTATGTAGGTAGTTAGAGAACAAAATGATAGGAACTTTAGTATTAGTATTTAAAAAAAATATTTATTTAAGTTGCTTTCGTATAAAAACATAAAAAATAAGCATATAAGAAGATCTTTGATTTTCCCGATTATTAAACATTTTAAATGAAACTATTTAACCGGATTAATAGCGTATATTTAGTGTTATAATATTTAGTGGTACAATACTAAATATATGCGATTAATCCGGTTAAATAATTTTATTTAAAATAACTATATAATTAAAATCACTTTTTAGATAAACATTTTATATAATTTTCAACTTTTTTTACTTTATGTGCAGAGTTTACCAGAGAGTTTGACAGTTGCCTTTTCATGCTGGTAGAGGCTGTTGAGTGAGGAAACTCTTTATTTGTTACTAGAGATAACGACCCCACGGCGGCCTCCTGCTAATGTAACTGATATCCCAAACACCTTTTAAAATATTATTTAATAAATAATGCCTTGGCTCGTGATGTGTCTAGTGGTTAGAACTGTTTATAGTTGTGATCGTGAAGAACCCAAAATCTTTTAGAGATTCAGAGGAAACAGTGTTAAGAATTTCATATTATGCCATTAGAAGGTATCGCTTTAATAAGATATTTGCCATCAGAAGTTGTTCTTGTGTCAGTTATTTAGATAACTGTAGACTCGACAATATAACATTGTCATAACTCGAAGCTCGTCCGAAGATAAGCCAAGATCGCGTCCTATCTTCCCCTCCACTATAACTGCGAACTAGTTATAATAAGAGGAAGAAAGAGTACGGGCCCCTCCCCGCCCCTACACCGTGAATTCCTACCAGACTGCGGCTGCAACAGTCTTATTGAACTCTCCGGGACGTTTGTGTGTGATCTTTCCGAAGGTACTTGTTACGCTTGTTTATATTAAGATTGTATTAGAATAGTGATTCGTGATGTTGATTGATTTGTGAGATCAATAT
>JAATLQ010035484.1:0-29443 GCA_013421005.1 Heliconius erato x Heliconius himera
TTGCTGGTGAGTTATGAAGACTTCTATGAGTGACAGATGACAGCACGTCGCCACAGATAATAGATGACGTACATCACTGCAGAAGTGAAAGAGGAAAGTATTTCGAGGATTATTTGGTAAGTCAACCATTTATATATGCAAATAGGCGAAATTAAGAGACTGCTTCTTCAATCAACGCTGTGTGTTTCTTCATACACATAATAACTGTTTTGTTGTAATGCAAAACAGCTATATTTTAGATATAAAAAAAGATTTAGGCCAAAAATAATGTCAACAAGATAATGTATTGTATATTTTGCACAATATTTTATTGTTATAATTTAACAACCACTCGTAATAAGTACGAAATTTTTGTTCCAATATTCAAAGCCTACTCGTTTGATAACGAATTTCATCTGTCTCTTACAGGCGGTGCCAAAGGTCATTTATTACTTAATTCATTTGATTAGTAGGTGATTGCCAAATTTATTGAGCTCTGTATAAATGGATCCCCTTTGTTCGGGGGCCGGATGTCACAGCAGTTCTGTAAGATTGGGAATTTATATTATAACATTAACCTACTGTTTATTTTTTTTATTAGCTACACACTGTATCCCACACAAAGCAGGTAGGCAGAGGGAAATTAGTGTTAAGGTACTAACGTTCCCCAACTAACTACTAACGTTTCCCATTTACTGCTTCTAAAGGCATTTCGTGTTGAGTGGCGGAACTAAACGCCGCACTTTGCACCGATACCGAGAGTTAAAAAAATGAATGTTCACAGTGACATGTAGTACCCCTGCGCCACGAATGGCCTTTTACTTATTGTTAAGATAGTTATTGTTAGCAAACTCATGTAAAAGAGGGTAAGTGTAGGTGAAAAAGACTACAAAAAGAAATGGAATTGTGTGAATCGGATTCTAGCAGGCTGCTCCTTCCCTACCGAGTTGAAGAAAGCGACAGTCATACACATTACAAGCCTAAAACACCCGCCAACCTTCCCCCATCTACAGACTTATCACTCTCATTCGCAGCTTAGGGAAAGTATATGAGAGAAACAAGGTCTGGCATAACAGCGTCGAGAAGCGGCAAGCCAGTCCTATCTCACGACACATCCACGCGTCGGCGCGACGGAGTCCAACGGTCAAACTCCCTATTGATTAGCTTAAGCAGGGCATTTCCCTACCATCGCTGCCCTTTTCACGAACGTCCATCCTTCATGGGCGAGCTACTCCCGCTATTCTCCGCTCGGTGACGCTGTAAAGATCATCCCAGGTCAACAGCAGTTTAGCTTTTCCGAAAAAAAAGAAAAATGTCAATCGGGGCCAGTTGCTTATAGGCAACAATTCCTTATTGGAAGGAAACTAGTGTAAGTATTGTTATTGGGTGATACATATCACGTATTGCAATTACGTAGAATCTCTTTCCGAATAATTTAGAAATACATACATATGTTTTTTTTAAAACATTAACCGCTTCCGATGTCCAACAGTATATACATTGTTTTAAATTATTTTGTATTGTACTAGAGATTTGGGTTGTATTTATGCACATTAATATGTATGTATGTATATTGATGATATTATCGTTTACATGGGATAGGTAATATGAAAAATATCTGCTGATAATGAAAATTTAAACTGTTCTTATAGTAGTTAGATTAAGAACGTATACTATTCCTAATGTCGAATAACGCTTCAAAAAATTCAAAGTATAACCAATTATGTACTTCTTCACTATATTTTTTCAAAGTATATTGGAGAAATTTATTCAGAGAATGATATCGACATTTCCAAAGCCACATGAGATATAAATATCACAAGAAGGCATTGTTGGAATCACTAAATTTATAACATGTAGATAACATTCAAAAGGTTTTCGCAGATTATTATGGAACAAATGGGTTAATAAAATATTATATACAGTTTCCTGGTTTTTGAAAATGATTGTAAATATTGAATGTTGTTTCAAAATATATGCAAAGAAAACTGCAAGCAATAGTAAATCAAATTAATTTGTGTTAAAATATTAACTTACCACGGAATGGGCATAACTTATGTTGAGTTTTACCCTGGAAGAAGGAGATTAAAATGACTTTCACAGCTATAAGATCTCTGCTCTATGTAGGCAGAGGGTAGCTGTGTACCCATTCTAGTGAAGATACACCGTCCCACCGTAAGATACACCGTTCCCACTAAGACATTTCCATTACCCATTTTCCGCCGAATTCTGAAGACATTGCACTCATCAGAGTGGCAGAATTCAACGTCTCGCTTTGCCTCGTCACCAGAGCAAGGAAATTAAACTATAAAATATAATTATTTACTCGGTTGGGAATCAAACTCATAACCTGTCGCGTTTACAGTCGCATTCTTGTGCCTATGCGCTATGCCCTGGCTCAGTATTTATTTAATATAATTTAAGTGTATTTAGGAAAAGCTGCTCGCATATCTAAAATAAAAAGTAGCCATAGCTTGTCTATATGTTGCTCCACAACTCCTTCTATCTTTCAGTGAAAGTCCCTTAAAATTGGTCCAGTGGTTCTGGATATAAAGAAAGACATACTTTAATATTTATTATAACATAATACTAACTAATGAACTAATAATTAAAAAATAAATAATATTAAATAAATAAATTTTCGTATAGTTGAAGCAGGCGAAACCTCGGGAGCCGATAATATATAACTAAATTCAAAGGACTTCAACTGAGCAACCCTACATCCACTGTAAATGAGAACATTTATTATCTTGTGTTCTTCTGATGGGGGACGAAATGAGTTTATCTGAGAAAAACATCGCAGTAATATCCGTTTTAGTAAGTCTTAATAATCGATGAAATATATCAGTGGTCATACATACCATTTATATATACGTATATATTTTTTTCTTTATTTTTGACCTTTTTCAACTTTTAATCCTTTAAGCCTTTTGTTTAATCTTGTTTTAACCTTTTGTTAAAATAGGGTTAAAAGTTGTCTATAAATTTCTTTAGGCTTACATAGAAAATTTAAAAATTGTATTATATCATGCTTAAAATTAACAAGTATCAACGTTATTGAAATATATTATAAAATTTTATATATAACAAAATAGATAAAATTAAATGTAATTTCAATACTTTAATACATTTGTTTGGTGAATATAAAATTGGGTTTATTTTACTGAGGCGTAGGAAAAGATAGCTAAATCACAAGTGCTGCACGAGCTAGAACCATCAAACAGTAAATTATTGCTGACTAAATTATATCACATAATTATATCATATAAGTACGAGACGTTCTTCTTGGAAAAATTCAAACGAAGTAATGAATTATTCAATATAATTTACTTAGAATTGTAATAATATATTTTTATATATTTTTTTGTACCTACTTTGAGTTTTAAGTTGTTGTTTTGTTATTATTGAAAAATACAGTGTTATAGACGATTAAATTGAATGGCAGGGATATATTAGATATATACATACGTACTAAATATTTCATGAATTCTTATTCAGTTAGTTATATTTTTTTAAAGTATGTTAACGTGGTAGCTTTAGCAAAAATATTTTTATTAGCTTCACGCCGTAATCTTTATAGCTTCCTGAATAGATATAGAGCAGGGTAGGCAGAGCGAACCTAGTGTTGAGACACTTCATTGCCTACTTTTCTCCGAATCTATAAAATATTTTAAATAAATATGATTATTTTATATGTTTATAAACGAATCATATTTATTTAGTAGTGGAGTATAATTTATATAACAATACATAGTCGTATCTAGATATACATAGTTATCTATATTAAACTATAATAATAAAAATAAAAAAATAAAATAAAAATCTTTTATTTTCAAGCAACATAGGCTCATAGTTGGTTTGTACAATGAATTACTTAAGAACTTTGTTAATAAAATAAAATACAAACAAAGAAACTATACAATAATAAAAAAACTATACAATCTAAAAATAAACTATACAATCTCATTTTTAATAGCTTCATGGTACAACATGATGGTTTCAGATGACTTTTCAAAAGTAAGCATAAAATACTGCATCCACTTTTTAACCGACTTCATAGTTTTAATTTCGTCGTTGAAGAGACTGCAAAGTTTTATTTAAATTGAATAATTGAGACTGTACTGTCTAAAGTAAATTTTCAGGTTCCAAAACTACTTGTTAAGGAAAAGTTTTTAATTACTTTATTTCAGTCAACTTTTAACATTTTAACATTTTGTATTATGGTATGTCTTTGATTTATTTAATGTTTTTATTATTTGTTATATACAAAGAGAAGTAAAAAAAATGAAAAATGGAATAGAATACAAATTATCAAAATTTGTATTCTACTCCATTTTTTGTAAAAGATCTTATCTATCTATATATATATCAATTAAATTTAAGAGTCTGTCTGTGAGATCAAAATAAGCGTGATTTTTCAAGTGCATTTAGCTATTTAAGCGATAGCAACACACAAACAAACAATTTAACATTTTTGTCTGTCTGCCTGTGTTTCTGTTTGTCCGGGCTAATCTCCTGGAGAGCTGAACGTATTTTTATGAGACTGACACTCAAGGATGAAGGAGGTTGTAGAATAACATACAGGCTGTTTTTTATTTCGGAATTGTCACGGGATCGAGATTTCCGCGGAAAAACTGCGTTTGCCTATCGCGTGTACCTACTGTCTACTTAGACAGATTTGATGTAGCGAAACATTTCTCTATTCAATATGCCAATTTTTGCTAGCGAACTCAAATAATTTCCCACAAGACTTAAATTACGATTTATTTATACATCTATACATATTAATAAAGTTGAAATATTTGTCTCTAATTTTAAAATAACCGCATGTTTACAAGTACATATAGTTATCTACATAATATCAAAACGCAAAAAAAAAAAAACAATTAGAAAATATTTGTCTCTGTTTTTCTAAAATCTGTTTTTCCGTTTGTCTGGCTAATCACCGGAACAGCGGAATCGATTTTTATGAGACTAACACTGAAAGACAGAGGAGATTGTTAAGTTGAGTAAAAGAGCTGTATAAAGGCTAATTTTTGAGCAACATAAAAGCTTTTAATCGACAGGGGTTTATGCAGGATAAACTGCGTTTGCCTTGTACGTGAATACTTAACAGCTGCAAGAGTCAACTACTCTAGTAACGGCAGCACTAGAGGTGACAGCATATGAAAACGTTTAAGTTTTGAGTTTCATATTAATATATGTACACATTTTTAATACACCTGCATTTTAGCGGCGTATATAATGTAATGATTTTATATGTATAAGTTTTAAAATTCGCAATAATTTATTATAAAAATGTAAATGAACCTCTTTGTTTAATAGAAAGATATATTTTAAAATAAGTTTATAGAACTGTCATCAGAGAGCATTAATAGAATGACGCTTTAAGTGGTCGGAAAATTCGAAATATACTTTTAGACTTGGAGCGGAAGAAGAAAGAGGTCCTCTAGAATAACATATTGTATTAGAATTTGAGATAGACATTGTACAAGCTTAACAGTATTTAACTCTGGAAGAAATATAAGTTCTGTAAAAGCCTCGAGGTGTTTGATTTCTTTACAATATCCCGTCACTTTCAGCTCTTCCGCGAACATTAATCAGCTGTTATATATTAAATTTACTCGGTATGAATTCTGGAGGCATTGCGTGCTGAGAGGCAGAAGTCAACTTAGCGCTAAGCGTCGACACTAGAGCAATGAAGTAAAATATAAATTAAAATATTTTTTCATTGCCTCGAATGGAGATCGAACCAACAGCCAGTCGCGTTCAGTCACACACTTGTGCCCTTGCACCACGACCGGCCTTAATAATAAGTTAATTATTAGTTAACTTGCCCAATTTTCAGCACATATTGGCTGGCATACATCTGTTACCGAATTTCAATTTCCGAAAAGCGCGTTAAAGTTGCGACACAACCACAGGCACACATACGTAAAATATATCATTACGGTATTTCCTGTGAGTGAGTATTGATGTAACAAATAGCGTTAAATATTTTGCATAAAAAAATAGAAATTGATTTGTAAAAATTATATTATCAGGACGCGTCGAGAGTGCCTGTTAGTGCGGTGGTGGATAGTTCGATCGTCAATCGAAAAATATATTTTTTTTGTCATTTCAACACACAGCGTCTTGAACGAATGTCAGAATGAAGCGACTTGACATAAGTTCTAGAACCTGTAATGAGGAATAAAGCGTGAAGCTAAACAAATCTGTCTCTCTCAATATTTTTTTTTTAAATAATATTGGTCATCTTAGACAACTAAAGTTATTCCAAATTAATAGTGTTGAGATAGAGAAGTCAGTATGTCATAATTTTATTAACTTGGAAATTGTCCCAAGTTAATCCAAAGTGAGTATAAACACGAAAATATATTGTTAATACAAAAATAAAATCTTTATGGAATGTATTTATTCGTAAATTATTGACAGTCAAGTGGAAGAACCAATTTTGTATAATAAATTAAACGCATGAGTACAATATTTTACCGCAATCAATTTGATTAATATGATTCATTTAAACTTTTAAACATAGTAATGATATCATTATTGCGCTGGCTCAGTGGATTTTATACATAATTTCATATATATATGTGTATGTATTGTGTGTTTATCGATTGGATTTTGTATTAAGAGAAAGGACATCGTAGCACAGTGGAACTGCGTCTAGCTGCAAACGCAATGGTTGTGGGTTCAATCTTAATTGAGGAAATTTAATTTCTATGCTTAAGTAAAACAAAATGATATTGTTAATACTAATTGATATTGTACTTTCCTATATCTGCATATTTTTTTATTAGAGTTCTTTACTTAATTGTTCATTTTATAAAATAACAGAAATTAGAAATTGATGTTTAGTAGATGATTATCTAATCTAATTTAATTATTATGCACGCTTAACAGTCTTAATATAATTATATGCTTTTTAGAAAATATCAGATTTATCTATGGCGTTTACTGCTTTAGCGGTGATTCAGAACAAAGACTATTTAACTATAAATATAAATTAGTATAAAGATTACTATAAACATAACTCTTTTAAGTAAATTTAAGCGCAATAATTTAGCTGAAGATTCCTAAAATTGAATGAGCCCTCATATAAATTCAAAATTAAATAATTTTGAAGTCTCTCTTATGACCCATCTAGGGTCGACCAAAACAAATACAAAAGTAACGGACATTACTATAATTCGATATTTTAATAGAATAAAAGAATTCAACACTAATGGAGACATTCATAATGAATGATGTAATTCTTATAAAATTACATTACTCTTAACTCGACACGAACTTAAAAATACAATATATACTTTAAAAGGTTAAGAAAAAACATGTAAGAAGCTAGACTTAAATAACTTTAAGTGAGAAAGGAAAAAGTACATCTGCCATTGGCTTACTGCAAATGTGATGTCAGGGCGGTTTGGTCGCTGTTTTTCTTATTTAATTGTTTGTGCAGTTCAAAGGAAGCCATGCTTGTTTTCAATCTATTGGCGTTGCCGAGTCTTAGGAGTTCTTGTGATTACACATCTAATATAGATAACTAGATAGACAAGGCTATTTCGTCTTTACTTAAAGTCATTTTGTATGCGATGATTAAATTTCCACTTAGGCACATTATCCTGGTCCGTTTGAAAATCCGATAAAAGGTTATATCACGTGATGTCCCTATATAGAAAGTAAAGCAAAGATAATGAAAAAACTATTTTTAAACATTTATTTTAGAAGTCTATAAAAAAAATATAAAAAACAATGTACAAATAATAACTGAATACAAATCATTTACAATCATGAATAAACAACTTTTATCTATATTACTATATACATACAATACATACATACATTATAGGCGAGTTAGAAATACGAACTAATTAAATTTACTTTCATTTTAATTGAAGAATGTTTATGTTGTTGAAGAATATTTGTACACAGTAAACATAAGTATAATATATACATATATATATATATATATATATATATATATATATATATATATATATATATATATATATATATATATATATATATATATATATATATATTATATATATAATTATTATAATATAATTTATATATAATAGCAATTATTTACAACAACATGTGAATATGGAAAACGATAATCTGTAGGCAGCTATGCAAATTTATTAGGCAAATCACTTCGTTGATTTACTTTCAATACAATATTCAGTACAAATATTTTCGAACACAATTTGAGCTTTGTCCCTAAAGGTCTTGTATTGTGTAGTTAAGTTGAATTCTCAATATGTTGAACTTGTGTAAATGTTACGAATATAGCACATAGTTTTAGTTAAATGTTAAACTTTAGTACAATATATCAAATATGAATGTTAATTTCGATTAAATTATTTTACTGTTACTATATAATATTAATTTTATATGTGTAGTAATTGTTAATAGACTCCGTGATAAATAGGCTTTCAGCACGTAAATATTCTTAACATATACTACTGGCCTTAAATAATGTACTCGTATTTTGTCATTTTGTAGCTCAGTGAGTTTCACTCATAGTAATAAATATTTCTTACAAATGTCTTTTATATAAGCTTCACGCTGTATCCCGCACACAGCATGGGAGGCAAAGGGAACCTAGCCTTAAGATACTCTGTTTCCTATTTTTCGCCGAATTCTGTATGCATTGCATGTTGAGTGACGGAACTCGACACCAGGGCGAAGAAATGACAATATACATTTTTAATAAATATTTCATTTCCTCGAGTGGAATCGATTGTGGGGATCGAACCAACAACCAACCGCGTTGAAAGTCACATCTTTATGCCGCCACTGGCCACCACTGGCCTCAATCTATATGCCTACCTATTTGCTATTAATATGAGGCCATCGTGGCTACATGGACCAAGGACTATACATGTAATAATTACGTGCTCTATTCCAACTCTGAGTAAAATATTTTTTTCTTTTTCACGATCTTGTTAAAAAGTTCAACATCACGTTTTACTACCTCTAAAATAAAATGGAAAACTAAGTGGCTTTACAGTATTTTCTTCTGTCCACCTTGCTATTTGTACAACGTTTTGTCTTTTTTATTTTTAGTTATTCTTATTTTAATATATTACTATAATTATATTCCACAAAATAATATTTGTATAATAATAAGCTTTACCCAATTGTATTAACAAAAAAGCCTAAACAAGGCCTAAACAAAACGAGTGTTTTAAGAAATCGAAGCCTATCTCGAGTGGGTTGTATTGAAGTTTGGGGATCGGATCGCATTAATCTTCACTAAAGTGAACTCGGTGTTTGTCCTACAATATCCGTCCCGAGAGGAAATCAGCCGCGTTATGCTCTCGTGTGGATCCTTTGCGAATGATGACACGCTTTTTATCATATTCTTTAGAATTATATAAACTAAATGTGATATTCTACGACAAAGTTCTTTACTACAAAATTCTTAACTACGTCATGAGTACGTCGCTGAGTGTTGCCTACCCTTAAATAAATAAGGATTCCGTTCCTCAGTGTTGTGGCTATAGGGACAGTACTTGACTGTAATCGCGACGGTGGAGGTTTTGATTTCGATTATTGTCTTTTTACAGCTCCGGTAAGGCAAAACGCGGTGTTGAATTCCACCACTCAGGATATAATATTTCGAATTCGGACATTACGTGAGATATCTGGACACGATATGCTTCCAGTCTATCATAGGAGTAAGGCAGGGATTGTGGAAACAACAAGAAGCTGCAAAAAATATACGTAATATATATAAAAAAAATATCTAAATGTTTCTCTAGCTCCATGTCTTTTTGATGAAATAAAAAACAAATTTTACATTTTTAAACTTGTTCTCAAGAACTCCATCCTGATCATTAAATAAAATCGTAAGTTACTCTCAGTTGAAACATCTTAAAGCTTTCCTCCCTATTAAAATTTCAGAAATGTAAATTTTAGTAAAAATAGCTTTCACTAATTAGAGCAAGCCATTTTATTCTATGACTTAAAGAGTTTAATTAAGCGCCATCCACTCGTAAGTCACTTTTAAAATTAAGGATGAATATTATTTAGAATATAATTTGTACGTTATGGTATTCACAAATTATTATTTTTTTCACTAAATTAAATTAAATATATATTTTTTTATTTTAATTTTAGCATTTATATTTATGGCTTAGTTGTTTAATATTTAAGTATTTTTTTTTAATGTAAAATAAAATTATTCGTAATAGGTAAATGTACAGGCATTTTTACAAATCAAAAGGGGATTATAGGATATACATGGATGTATCCCATACAAAGCAGGACAGGCAGAAAGAACCTAGTGTTAAGACACTCCCGTTCCCCAATTTCCGCCAAATGAGTCACACCAATTCATCAAAACTTTTCAATAACAGTAACTGCATTTAATGCGCATACTCATGCAAATAATAGTAGTTTATATTTCATCAAAATCGGGTTATGATCTCCAAAGCTACGACGTTGTAATTTCACCGCTTATTTAAATTTGCTCTCCTTCGCCCAGTCGCTGCGTGATGTAAAGCGAGGATTTCTATGTTCGATTACGGATGATACGAAGTGTTTTGTAAACCATTTTATTTATTTACTATAAAAAAAAACAATTGAATTTATAGCAAAACCGTGAGAGCTAAACGAAGAAGCTAAAGTATCAAGATATCCGCAAGCGCCGACTGGGACGCAGTTTGACGTCATACGGTTAGCTAGGTTTTTCCGCTTAGGCCGTGCTTTAATGTTTAACGTCTCAGTCATTTCGAATATAGGAAAAAAATAAAAACAAAAAACAGATATTTTTTTCTCAAACTACCTATTTATATACCTATGTTGATAACAAAAAAGTTGGTGTGACTCATTCTGGAAGCATTGCGTGTTGAGTAGCGGAACTTAACGCCGAGTGTGGTTTGCTACTTTTACTGGTGCCTCGACACCAGAATGAAGAAGCGAAAATATAAATTTAAATAAATAATTCATTTCCTGGAGTCGGTATCGAACCCACAACCAGTCGCATTTACATTCACACTTTGTACCTTTGCGCCACGACAGGTTTCAGATTACATAAATTAATTTTGATCAGATCAAATGCCGCACTTTGACCAACGACCAAAACAGCTAGAGAGCTTAAAACATACACATTCCTTAAAGCTGCAACACAATATAAATGTCATAATTCATTTTAATCTCAATACCGAAATAAAATGCAAGGCGGAAAGAATATTCTTTAAGAATGTAACAGACCGGAAAGATAATGGATGTGAGAAGGTTCGCAGTTGCATTGTGGTGCGGAGCACAAATTTTTCTCATTTTAACTAGAAAAACTCTTGAAAAACTTCCCCGAGGACTGTTCGTAGAACAAGTTTCACAGCTCGAGGATATGGTTCGAGTCTAGAGTAAAAGCAAAGGCACTTTCATTAGCAGTGATATTTTACTACAATATAATATATAATTTTATAATAAACTTTCGAACGAAAAAGAGAACGACTTAATTTTTTTTGAAATCCTATAATTTTATATACATTTTGTTGAAAAAAGATATATTAGTTTATTAATAATTAATAAATTTTATATAATATTGTCGGACTAAAAGTGACTGGTCGCTTACAGTTTTGACCGCAGTAACTAGAGCGCAATTGAATATGTGGAACCTAAACCGAATAAGCTTATTTTTATAATTATTATATTTATTTTAGTTAAAAAACAAAAACGTGCCTTCAAATCAGCTTCACGCTGTATCCCGCAAACAGCAGGGTAGGCAGAGGGAACCTAGTGTTAAGACGAATCGTTCTCCACTTTCCGCCGAGTTCTGGAGGCATTGCGTGTTGAGTGGTGGAACTCAACTTTGCTTCCACACCAGAGCGAAGAAATGAAAATATAAATATAAGTAAATATTTTATCTCCTTGAGTGGGGATCGAACCCACAACCAGTCGTTTTTACAGTCATACTCTGTGCCCCTTCGGTTAATTTATTTAATTTTAAATGACTATCTGAAAATAAAAAATATATATATAAAGAATAATTGTA
Source organism: Heliconius erato x Heliconius himera (assembly GCA_013421005.1). NCBI lineage: Eukaryota > Metazoa > Arthropoda > Insecta > Lepidoptera > Nymphalidae > Heliconius > Heliconius erato x Heliconius himera. Next base: position 11,987 of record JAATLQ010035484.1, read on the forward strand.
CTTAAAAATTATATTTTAATTGTTCCAAATAAATAAAATTTAAAAAAAATAAGAAATGAAATTATTGTATAAAAAAATCGAATTTAGATATTTATATTTTTTTACTAGTTAAAATGTGTTATTTTTGAAGAGGGTGCAATTTGAAGTACAACTTATTTTACTCGTCTACAATTTATTTTACTTTGTAAATAAGCTATGCTTCCGACATATTTATGAAGTCGGTTCTATTTAAAAAAATATAGGTATATATTTTATTTTATACTTTTTAGTTTTGATTTAAAATTATTGTTTGTTTTTGTTAGAAAGATTACTTTAAAAATAGATATAATAATCATCAGCCTGTTCTTGTCCTTTGCTATATGCTGGTCTTAACATACTCAAATAAGTATTAACTAGTAATATATAATAAACCTTAAAGCACCGTCATTGTATTTATATATTTCTTACTTTTGAAAATATTTGCAAAAAATAATTACTTATTTTGAAATCGGTTAAAAAATTAAGTTATTGGTATTATTAGTTAGAGTAATATCTTTATCGGTCTTCAAGTGATAGCTATATTGTTATTCAGTTAATTTATTAATCTTTACAAAATATAAATTAATATATTATAATATTTGAAATACTCTCCACTAGCTCATAAGAAAGTGAGAAAATGGATTATGGAGAGACTTAACAAAAGATTTTCTTAAAACAGGTACTTAACTATGTCGTTAAACATAACATTTTTAGCACAAAATTAACTATAGGTATTGCAGGACCTATCAATAGGAAACTAATAAGAAGTAGCAAAGTGATGAGAATATAACCTAACTAAGTATAAATAGTTAAACTGTTAGGCAGAACTTATGTAACTAGTTCGACTTTAGTATAAAGCATTCCAATACAAGAAGAGCTGATTGATCTCAGTGTTCGTTTGCTTCTAGGAACTTACAGTATAGGAGTTGTTGTATAACAAAACATTGTTATACAACAACTCCTATACGTAAGTTCCTAGAAGTTTATTACGATTATAGAAAATTACCTTATTTTCTCAACAGCGTGCACACATGATCGTGCGTTACATGATCTTTAGATGTTTTCTATCTTCATAAATAGTATTTATTCATTTTGTTCCTATAGTTGCTGTTGTTTTACTAATAAATTAGTAAAAATGTATGTACATATATATCTGATGAAGAATCAGGCCATGGCCATCCCAATTGCAAATCTGATGGTTGCAGGTTCGATTCCTACTCGAGGGAATGAATTCTTTTAATTTTTCCTCTATGATGGGCTTGTTCAATGAGTACAATTTATAAAAGTTGACAAGCTACAGTTTTGTAATTAGTACATACATACTATCCATTATATTCATATATATATTTTAGTTAGTATTACGTCCGTACGAACGTAATACTAACTAAAAATATATTTTTACTGTGTTATTTTTTTCGGTGATCATCGATAAATGATCTTTTTTCCATTTTTTTCCTTTATTGTACTCTACTAAGTTCTCACATGTTTTAATTTTTTTTTTATGAAAAGTCAAGGCAAACGAGCGCTCGGGTCACCAGTCACTCTCACCATCACGTGCAACACCAGAGACCTGGTACCTGGTGGTAGGCCGGGTAGGCCATTCCACAGTTCCGTGGCGCGTGGAAGGAAGTTCCTACGGAACCACGGAGAGACTCCATCTAGTCTGCTCGACTTGTGCATGTCCAAAGAAGACAGAGCTCGTCTAATAGCATTTTGGTTGAACTTAACTTCAGGCATTGAGCTCTGCAGGATAGTCGGCGGCGTTGTTCCTCGGTCATCCATATTCGAGTTGGAGAGAAAGAGAGCGCCCAGTAGATCATCTTTCTTTTTAGCTGTGTGGACCAAGATGTCATTTCTGTTCAAAAAAAATACTGGCAAAAGTTCCCTTTTAGCGGGCCCAGAATTCATGAGTCCCAGACAGCTCAAGCTACCATTTTTGGCGATACGTTACCGATTTTGGCGATATGCTCGGACTTCTCTTAAAGTACCTAAAGGTTCGATTACTTACTCTTTAGGGCTTTGACCTTCGGATACTTAGTAACCAATGCCCAGATCTGACATGCCTCGCGTTTGCTAAAGGCAGCAAGTTTGCAAGGCATATAACACCAAGGCCGTGATTCGCCATCGATTGGCATTACAGTGCTAGGGTTAAAAAGTTCCATGCCCTGCAGAACCACGTCGGCAACAGCAGCGGCACAGATACTAGGATTGTCAGTAGAGAAGCAATCCGGCCCCCAGGGATAAGATGGGTAAAATGTACTCATCCCATTCCAATCTGCTGACTTGTAGTAACGGACGCAACGAGTTGCGGGTGTTCTGCAACTGCCGTGCATAAAGGGCATGACTCTTTGTTCAGGCAGTGGTCTGAAGACCCCAAAGGGGCGTCGACAACAACCTGATACTATTCCGGATGTAAAGTCGGCAGAATGTACAATAAGGAGGCATTGTGGTTGTCCACGTTCGGCGGACGTATAGACATACAGATGGACAGATAGCTAAACTAGGATTAAAAAGGATTTCATTTTTCTTTTGATATATGACCGTAACTATAACTATAAAAATTGAGGATTAGGATATTCTTACTACACATAAGAAATTTGTAATTGGAGACCGTAAAAGAGTAAAAGTATTGAAAAATTAATTCAAATATTATATGAGTAAATTGGAAATAGGAATAGACTGAATAAACTTATTAATTTTCCTTGTAATAATTTCATAGGTAGTACAAACAATAGCTTATATTGATACAGTAAGAATACCATAGTCTATGTTGTTTTATGATTTGAACATGAAGTTATTAATGTTTGCGATATTCGATAAATATTGACGAACAATAAGTACAAAAGCATATAAGCTACTTCTGGCCTCGTGTAGGCAATTAATTTTATTTAATTTTTCTCTATATAAATCGATTTTATTTTATATACCCCCGCGCCCGGCTTTACCCGCGCGCGGCTTTACCCTCTTAAACTTATTGTTATATAATAGCTTAATTATACATATTGTTAATGTAAATTGTAGCCTATATATTATTCTGATGTATAAAGTATATTACTGTAAAGTTTCATCTGTTTCTTAATTAAGCGTTCAAACAGACAGAATATTTTTTTCAATAGAAAAACTTTCTATTGAAAAAATTGTTCATAGGACTGCCACAAATTGTTATTGATGTATAACGGAGCACATCATTAAAACAATCAATAATACAGTTAACCATTACTTGACATTAATAATATCTTTATACTCAACACCAAATGGAATCGAGAAATACGCCACTTCCATTTTGCACAGGAGGGCTTAACGTAATCTAAATGGCCTCCCGTCAAATTACTTTATTAACGATGAAGGCCCCGAAATAGATTCTATAACATGCCTTACGTATATGAAAATCGAATACCTTAGATGAACTTTTTTTCTTTCCTAAGTGTGGATTAACACTTTAAAAATATTTAAAAACATAAACCTTTGATTTTTTCTAATGCTTCAGTAAAAAAGTTCTGGCATCTACTGGAGTTGAATTTGAATATAATACTTTTCGTCATGATACATTTTATACGCATTTTCCTTCAGCGTTAAATTGAAGAAAGTTAAGGCAATTTCTATAATAATATGACATACATACATATACTTTGATGTATTAAAATTAAAATATACAATTATATACAACTATATAAATGTAAGATTATTTTAAATCATTCTAAGATACACCAAGAGTGGCAAACAAAGTGTAACCACAACCTCATTCGTAGCTAAGTGGCTTGCCGCAGATGTTCAGAAACGAGTTACGACGGCAGCTATGTGAAGTTGTGCGCATCTTTTAAGTCAAAACTTCACCCAAACGGCTCACCCTGCTTTACAACCCGCAAAGTTACCCATATCTTCTAATTTCTTGTTTTCTACTTGCACACTTTGTGATAAACGCTTGTTAGATCTAAATAAAAGGAAACTGAATTATTTCTTCTAGATTGTGTAGTTAGAATGTAATTTTTAGCTCGATCATGTCTATATTGACATATTTGTATATTCCACAGAATAATAGACATGTAAAAAAAAACAGTTAACTTTTATTTTTTAAAATTCTAAACGCAATAACGTAAATAAATAAAATAAAATTTCACTTGTAAGTTCAGATTAATACAAAATATTTGTAGGTTAAAAAGAGAGTAAGAATATGTAAGATTATATGAATATCTTCAAAAACAGCGCATTATTATTAATTGGATTATATTATCTCTTATTATACAACTACTTGGTTGTTATCATAATTAAAACGATTTCCAATTATTGTAAGTTATTTCAAACATATCACACGCCTTAATACAGGTACCTCAATTTGAACATTAAGTTTTACATATTATGTTCTTTGTGACAAAATCTAATATTCTATAATGAAGGATTCAAAGCCACAAACTAGTTTAACTTCCATATGAAACTTTGAAATGAGATTTTAGTTAAATTTAACATGTAACAATAATTCCACCCAAATAGCTTTGGCACATTGTTTCAAAATAACTATATTATATTAACAGCATCTTTAAGAAAATACAATATATTCTTTGTATATATCAAAGTTTCTATAATAATTGGCAACTGTATTTACTTCAGGGCATCGAAGAAATGTCTTCCTGACTGTGTTCTTTTGGGAAGGTTTTATATATTTGTCCTAAGAAATCTATAATTTTATCAAATTTTTAAAACTGTAACACAGTGTACAGTATTCCCTTGAAATTATTTAATTCTCCGTATTTAGCAAGTCTAACTGTTAAAGTACTCTGTTACTATTTTCAATCAGTTATATATATAGATATCAGTCAAATAGGAAAATTTCCCCGCTGTTTTAAATACAATTGAGAAAAATTCTCGAGTGGATATCAACCTATAATCGTGACGTATGAAGATAATCATTGCATTACTCCACCACGATAATATCAAGTATTTAATCAACATTTTTAATATTAAAATCATTATAGACATGCACCTTATTTCAGTACTTCAAAATTTTAAGTAAATGAGCGTTGAAATAGACTATTGTCATATGCTGGGGGCTAAAAGGTTCCACACATTTGCGACACCAAAGCACTTAGGCCTGGTATTTGTATAGTGTAAGCAAAAGCGCTTGTACTGAAAGCAGAGACTAGAAGATTTAGATGTAATAAGTATATAAGAATGAGTGACATCCATTTTCGGAATTTAGAAAATAAATTAACAAATATTAAAATATTCTTAGTTGCCAAACTTAAGAAATAAGGTAGGAATACTTATAAAGTAGTTTACATTTCCAAGTTAAAGTGCGGTTGGCCGCTGTGAAATTATCGCTACAGTAAATTAAACACTTGCGCTAATGAATGCAACTTTTCATTGAATATCCTTTATTAGACTAGAATATCAGTTCCAATTTCAAATTTTATTCAGAATAACAGGATAGAAGGAGCGAATCTAACTTTAGAGATTTCTTTCTCTGCTTTTAGAATTATTCAATAAGTAGGGGAACTCAATAGGTTTGCCCGAGAAGGGTAAAAATAATTAATAATAACGATTAAATAGATCCCATAGCTATAGTGGTATAGTCAAACGTTGTCCCATTTCAGTAAGATGAAAATTCTTGTTTTTACTTAAATACTTAATATTTTTCAATTTATCTGTAGTATTGTGAATAAGATCATTTAAATATTCGAAAGTAATGCAAAATGATGAAAATGAAGCAATTTTAACAATAAATATTGCCTCAGAGAATGCTTTACAGACCAATACAAGCAGAAAATGGACGGAATGACTAATTCTATATATAAATATTTCAAAAACTAGTATTTGTCTATAAAAATCAACATCAAATCAGCAATTAATTAAATTTATCTGATGCTAAATTAGAATAATTCCAAATAGCACCCATGATTTACTTTAAAATATTTGGAGCACTTTATTAACGCGGATGTTTTCGAAAATGCATAACGACAATTTCTTAGTGTTGTCACAAAAAAACAAATAAACACTGAATCAAATAAAATAAATCAGCTTCACGCTGTATCCCGCACACAGCAGGGTAGGCAGAGGGAACCTAGTGTTAAGACACTCCGTTCCCCACTTTCTGCCCAATTCTAGTGGCATTGCGTGTTGAGTGGCAGAACTCAACGACACGCTTAACCTCGACACCAGAGCGAAGAAATGGAAATATAAATTTAAATAAATATACCTAATAATATAAACACTGAAAACGTAATATAAAATCTACCAAATATCAAATAGACTCTCAATATATTCTTCTATACATACATATAACAATAAATAAATCCTTCTTTGTATGTCCGATAATTTCGTCGTAAATTTTGCGACAGCACGCCCACTCGGAGATTAATTTCGTTATACTTATCTTTTATATGAAAACTGCAGAGTCTTTACACAAGGTTATCTCCGTCTACCCTTATTATGTGTAGGTATATGCATAATTCTTATAGCGTGAACCTAAAAAAAATTTATAAATAATATAATAATAAATATAGTTTGTTTAGAATTGCATATATGTATGCTGAAAATATACATAGGCATTCAAATGCATGACAGGTCCAATTATAAATTACTCGTAACATATATTTCTTAATATCATATTGAATTTTGATATGTTATTTATATGATAATATTGTTTTAGAATCAAATTATATACATACAGAACATATATCAGAGCAATCGCGTATGTATTTTAGTAACGATTTTTTTTAATTACTCTGTTGCTTAACTATTTTTGATAAAACAATATCTTTACTATTATTATATATCAATAAAGTCAGTATATTTATATATCAATAAAGTCAGCTTTACGCTGTATCCCGCATACCGCAGGGTAGGCAGAGGGAATATAGTGTTAAAACACTTCGTTCCACACTTTCCGCCGAATTTTTCGAGGCATTGCATGTTGAGTAGCGGAACTCAACGCCGGGCCTTGGTGCCAGAGTGAAACAATTAAAATATTAACAAATAATAATTCGTTTCCCCGAGTGGGGATCGAATCCACAAACGCTGAGTTATAGTCACACCCCTGTGTCCCTGCGCAATGACAGCCTCAAAATAGGGCATTACTTACTATAAAGACTATACTATAAAGCCGGCGATAATGCAAAATAATAGGGGAGAGGGGGGCACATTCGAACGATTTTTAAACTTTATGCCATATCTAAAAATTCTACAGTTTAGACCTTCTTTACTATTTCACAATGCTTAGTCCAACTATTGTGCCACACAATCGTAGCATCGTATGTAGAAATATATATAGGGTAAAGGTGCAATATCAACTTTAGTAGCAGTAGTCAAATATTCAAATCTGCCCCCCTTGCGGGGTAGCTTTGAACATATATGGGGCAGTTTTGAACTATCATCGAATTCAATGAAATTAAAAAGCTTTTAAGTAATTTTATCAATAAACTTAACATTAGAAACGATAGAGATCAAATATCAGTACCATGTTAACTGAAAAAAATAATATACCTAGTTTAATATTGCGATTGTACTAGTACTAATGTTAAACTTTAAAAAAACAAAAAAGTAGCTTTGGCTTCGTAGAAGTAATTAACATTATGGGATCAATCATAGAATAAATCTAATATTATAAAAATAAAACACAATATTTTTTAAATAAACAGCTTACTACCTTAATTTGAACTTAGAAAAATTAAATTTAAAGGAAAACATGAATGTAGTACGTGACGTAACCAGCAACTGAAATTGGGGGAAGTAGTCTACGTAAGAAATAAAAATTAGCTTCACGTTTTATCCCGCACACAGCACGGCAGGCAGAGGGAACCTAGTGTTAAGACACTTTCACACTCCGTTCCCCACTTTCTACCGAATTTTAGAGACATTGCGTGTTGAGTGGCAGAACTCAACGCCGCGCTTAACCTCGACACCAAAGCGAAGAAATAGAAATATAAATTTAAGTAAATATTTCATCTCCTCGAGCGGGGATCGAACCCACAACCAGTCAGGATCAATCATAGAATAAACCTAATATTATGAAAATAAAACAAAATATTTTTTAATAAACAGCTTATTACCCTAATTTGAACTTAGAGAAATTAAATTTAAAGGAACATGGATATAGTATAGTGACGTAAAGAAAAAAATTGTACAAGCTACTTTTTTACTATTTATAGATGATGAAACATTCGCTAAAATGGAGTCTCTAATATTTATTAAGTGGTAGTCTAATTCCATTACGTAGTCTTCATACGCACAGGTATCAGTATCTTCATTCTCGTCACAGTAAATTGTCACTTCCTCTTCTGATTCCAAATGCATTTTTGAGTCAGTTTCTTGGAAAGAAAAATTCAGTTTAGTTTTGTTTTTCTTTCGCGGTATTTTGTTATTTATAATTATATTCAAAACTGCCCCCCTTATTTTGTTCAAAGCTGCCTCAGTGGTATTTGAAAAATTAAAAAGGTTTTTTTTTCAAGTAAAAGTTTAAAAATTGTATTAATTTCTAGTTTATTGCATGATATATGAAAAATTCTAACTAAAAGAGGAAAAAATAAAACCATATACCATGAATTGGATCCCTGCGATCCTTACGCGTTTATTTGAAAATGTATAAAATTTTACTCAAAATCAAACACTCCTCGTAACTCAACCACGGGCTCTCATATATCAGCGGTGACAAGTGACACGTGTGCGGGGTAGTGCTGCCACTACTCAAAAAAAATCTAACAAAATTTCTTTTTAAAATAGCTCTGTTAACACATATTTTCAAAGGTGCCCCTGTTCAAAGCTACCCCCCTCTCCCCTACTTACTACTTAATATGTATGTGTAGTGTGTGTGTCGCGGGAGGGAAAGAGGCTTGCTTGCCCAACAAAGAACCAAAGATTAAGGCCAAAGGGTTTAGTTAGTTATTTTCAAGCTTTTATTAGAAAGTTTATGGTGAAAGAAAGAATTCCATGGCATGTGTAACTTAAGAAATAAGTTTACTCAGTTTTCTCCCTTTAGAGGTTCTCCCTTGGTGTGAGATATACTATACAAATAAATTGCTTTATTCATTGTATTTCTAAAAAACTGATCTTGAATTGAACTTAAGAATTGAACAGAATGTTTTTATTCATCTCTTTTAAATAAATTCATAATTGTTTTATCACAGTGTTGTGGTGTATTTATGCATTACCAGACGCTTTCTCACTGCGTCTCAATAAACATCTTATTAGTTGAATAATGCTTAATATCGAAAGTATTCGTTTTGAAGTGAATTAGATTTGAGTTAAATATACTAAAATTCCATGCAAAATCCTACGTACCAAATTTTTATACAAAATTTCAATAGTTTTAGCATAATTGAATTGGCGTAGACATGGCGTAGACATGAATAATTGAATATTTAAATATAAAAATAATTAAGAACCTTACTTATTTCCTTATTTATATATGTTTCTACATTCTTATGTATTGTTACTAAATACTAAAGTTGGCATTGTTATAATTAGGATTCCGTAACTTTTTAGGAAAAAAGGAAACCTTATTAGATGACTTCGTTGTTTGTCTGTCTGTCTGTAAAGAGACTTTATCTCAGGAACGCCCGAAGATGTCGAGTTGAAATTAGTATTTTTACATTTACTTAAAAATATTGCCGTTTGTATCGCAAAAAACGCGTATTTCGGCACTACAAAAAGAATTAAAATTAAAAGGGTACTTCCAGTTGACCTACAATTATATAATTGCAATGGCAGCAGCATCTACAGATACTGAAAACTGTATTTATAGCCTTTAAAGAGGACAAAATTTGATCTTAAGTTCCCCAGTTCAAGTGAGTAATCAGATGAAAGGCTAAGCTAACTTTGAATTTCAGAAATAGCTCGCGACCTCCAATATTTGCACGGAACCCTCGATGGGCGAACTTGCGAACTTTTATAAATATATAACACCTTCATTTTTGGAATTCCGTACCTCAACAAGAAAAAAACGGAACCCTTAGGATCTTTTTTTTTGTGCGTCTGTCCGTCTGTCAAGATTCGAGATCGCAAAGACGTATCAAATTCAAATTAATATTAAATATTCAAGTGTAGTGTCCCTTGAAGCCCAGAAAAAATCAAACATCTAAATATAAAAATAATAATTTCTTCTGGACTCACTGGAACTACTGCAACCGGCATTTAATCAAATTTTAAAGCTATTTTGACATAATCAACGTTGCCCTTTGTCTATATTAAAGCGATCACCATATTCCTATAAATTCAATGGCTTTTGCTAGTTTCAATACGATTTTAATCACGAAAATTTCATCAATAACTTGTGTTATAGATGTTTAACTTTACTATTAATTGCCTGTACAGACTTTATTATTAACCTATTGTTAAATATTTATTCTCAAGTAACAGACAAGGTTAAATTTGGTTTAATTATGAAATATTCACGCGATAAATCTCAACACATTAACGAGTTAGCGTTGTTTTCATTTAAAAAAATATATTTTGACGGAGAAAAAATTTTATCCTAGCCACAAAAAATTCTGATTTTTAATTTGAACATGATACCGCGACTGTAAATGTGACGATTGTGGGTGGGATTCCTACTCGGGGAATAAAATATTTCATATTTTCATTTCTTCGCTCTGGTAAGGAGATAAAAAGCGGCGTTGAGTTCAGCCCCTCAACTGCTGAAGTATCCGGTGGACAATGAGCAACGGAAGAATCTTAATGAAAACGGAGTGGTCATAACACTAGGTTTCCAGGACTCCTCACTATCGTTCTATGAACAGAATACAGCGTAAAGGTGAAAAAAATGTGTAAAATTTACGACTTAAAATATAATTTCAATATCATCGTATCAATTTGGATTACTTAGCCCCAGGCTGGCTGTAATGATATATTTTTTTCTTTGCATATAACGATTTGTGTACGCAATATTCACGTTATAAAAGTAAACGAATTTTCTTTCTGTATTCATTTATTACATAAAAATAAACCCACTTATCGCCGTTGTATTTTTTTTGGTGAAGATAAATAATAGTTAATGATGGGGTAATGTGAGCTTCTTATTTAAGAAAACGGTGTATTTAATTTGTGATAGTGCGACATCGAATTCTGCCACATAGCTCCCAGCAGTGTCAAAACACGGTGTCTTAATATTACTCTCGGTCTCTCCTGCTATGAGGTGCTTGATGAAGCACAAAAAAATATTTGTCGTGTAAAATATAGCTTTGGGTCCCACAAACAGCATACAATGACAACAGGAAATTTATAGGCAATTAAAGAACGATGTTAATGTGTTTTATTATATAAAATTGAATTTACAAACAGAACTTTAGTCAGTAATAAATAAATGTTTTTCTTGGTAAAAACCAAAAAAATAAGAAATCTTATACACACTATCGTATAGTGTATTATATAATAAATAGCCGTTCTAAGTAATCGTCAAATTGGTCTCAAGGTCTTGTCGTCAAGGCTTAGATTAATGAGGTTATTAGTTTCACACCATTTGATAGTCATTTGTGAATATCGATTAGAACTCCATCAATGGTAATGTGAGACGTTTTACATTCGTATCAATACAGCTTCACGCTGTACTGTGCGCCGATTGGCCTCTAATCTCAACTGGTATAAAGAATAAAATATTAAGTGATTATATTTTAACCACACTATACCAACTGCTATGTAGTCAAAAATATATAAAATATCGATAGAAATAATAAAAGACACAAAAAAAAATCTTATTTGCAGGGCAGTTTTGAACTATCATCGAATTCAATGAAATTAAAAGGCTTATCAAACTTTTTTGTAATGTAATTTTATTAATAAACTTAACAATAGAAACGATGGAGATCAAATATCAGTACCATGTTAACTTAAAAAAATAATATACCTAGTTTAATATTGCGATTGTACTAGTAGGTACTAGTGTTAAATAACTTTAATATTATTAATAGACTTTAAAAACGAACAAACAAAAAAAGTAGCTTTGGCTTCCTAGAAGTAATTAACATTATGGGATCAATCATAGAATAAATCTAATATTATGAAAATAAAACCAAATATTTTTTTAAATAAACAGCTTACTACCCTAATTTGAACTTAGAAAAATTTAATTTAAAGGAAAACATGGATGTAGTACGTGACGTAACCAGCAACTGAAATTGGGGGAAGTAGTCTACGTAAGAAATAAAAATAAGCTTCACGTTTTATCCCGCAAACAGCACAGTAGGCAGAGGAAACAATAGTGTTAAGACACTCCGTTCCCCACTTTCTGCCAAATTTTGGAGGCATTGCGTGTTGAGTGGCAGAACTCAACGCCGCGCTTAGCCTCGACACCAGAGCGAAGAAATGGAAATATAAATTTAAGTAAATATTTCATCTCCTCGAATGGGGATCGAACCCACAACCAGTCGGTTTTACAGTCACACTTGCCGCTGCGCCATGACTGGCCTCAAGTCTAGTCTACGTAAGACTTTTGAAAAACCAACGTAGCGCTTGTCCTCTTCCTCAGGAATATATAAGCTACTTTTTTACTATTACATTTCGCTAAAACGAATATTCATGTAATATTTATTAAGTTATAGTCTAATTCCATTTCGTAGTCTTCATACGCACAGGTATCAGTATCTTCACAGTAAATTGTCATTCCTCTTCTAATGTCAAATGCATTTTTGAGTCAGTTTCTTGTGAAGAAAAGTTCAGTATAGTTTTGTTTTTCTTTCGCGGTATTTTTTTACGTATAACAATATTTAAAACTGCCCCCTTTATTTTGTTCAAAGCTGCCTCAGTGGTAATTGAAAAATTACAAACGTTTTTTTTTTCAAGTAAAACTTTAAAAATTGTAGTAATTTTTAGTTTATTGCATGATATATGAAACATTCTGACTAAAAGAGAAAAAATTAAAACCATATACCTTGAATTGGATCCGTTTATTTAAAAATGCATAAAATTTTACTCAAAATCAAACACTCCTCGTAACTCAACAACTGGCTCTCATATCTCAGCGGTGACAAGTGACATGTGTGCAGATTAGTGCTGCCACTACTCAAAAAGTCTACCAAAATAAAATTTAAAATTTCTTTTTAAAATAGCTCTGTTAACACATATTTTCAAAGGTGCCCCTGTTCTATGATACCCCCCTCTCCCCTACTTTTAATTTTATTTCCACTTAACAAATAACTTTGACAACTACCTAAATATGATTTTTACGAGTATAACCAACGTTTTTAATTTTAAAAAAAAACATTTTAGTTCTTATCATTTTAGTGTGTATCTAACGAGGTTTTCACTAACCGCAGATTTGTAGCATAAGATTAATTTTGATAAAATTATACACAAGTTAATGGCCTATGAAAAATTTATTTTTCCACTTAGGAATAGTGACTTGGCGAATATGTTGATGTAAAAAGACATTATAAGAAAATTTCTTAAAAAGTTTGAAGCTTAACACATTAGTAACTTATGAAAAACTCTTTGACAGTAAAAACCTTATATTATTAGTTAAGGACTTATATAAAAGAAACATATTTATGGAATTTAAAATAAAATCAATAAATCAGCTTCACGCTGTATCCTGCATACAGAAGGGTAGGCAGAAGGAACCTAGTGTTAGCACTATCTGGAGGCATTGCGTGTTGAGTGGCAGAACTCAACAAAGCTCTTTGCCTCGACACTAGAGCGAAGAAATGGAAATATAAATTTAAGTAAATATTTCATCTCCTCGAGTGGGGATCGAAACCATAACCAGTCGGTTTAACAGTCACACTATGTGCCGCTGCGCCACGACTGGCCTCACTCATGGTATTTTATTTTAAAAATACTGAGCATTACTTCTTCTTTCCAATCATTAATTACATATTTAACTTTCAACAATTTACTTACCGTCACGTTATTGTTACTTCACTTGGTCAAATATTTATAATGATTATAGGTTTATAATTTAAAATAAAAATAAAATAACAGTCAAGCGCGCGTCGGACTCGCTCACCGAGGGTTCTGTATCAATTATTGGATAAATATAAGTTTGTCAAGACGTTGTAGGTAAAAATTGGCGTATGCACTAATTTTGTGTGGAATGAACTAAGTACAATTATAAGTTTGTAATGTTTAAGTATATTTGTAATATAAATATTAATTTCCATTTCTAAAATTTTTTTCGTAATTTGTATTGCAATTGCAAACTCTCACTTCTTGTTAAAATTCATTGCTTGGCAGATGGAGAGACAGACAATAAAATGATTCTATAATGGTATCGTTCTTTTCCTTTTGAGGTACGGGAACCTAAAAACAGATTCATAATATTAAATTGATTTTTTTCCACCTTCAACATGCATCCTATAGTGTAACTTAGTATCAAGACATTCAATTCTCCGCCTTCCGCCAGAACGCAAGATAATGCATATTCAAGTCACAAATATCTTATCATAATTGTAATTTATAATTTTGGAACTAACATATTAATATTAACCATAATATTTATTTATAAATATTATGTCAGTCTGCCAATAAACAAATATAGAAAATAAATAATATTCTGATATTATTATTTAATTTTGACACCGCAATGCATACTTTACCCGGCAACTCTATTAAAAGTTTCACATCGAAATTGTAAATAAATATGTCGTTATTAAAATAAACCAAATTTATGTTGCCGATTGGAAATCAGTGACATCAATAATAAGTTCTTTGATTTTCACGATTATTACACATTTTAAATCAAACTATGCTAACCGCATTAATCGCGTGTATTTGGTATTGTACATTTTTGGAAACCCGACGTTTCGAACACTTTGCAGTAGTCCGTGGTCACGGGTGACCACGAACTACTGATACATAATTATTCTATGAAAGTATCGCCAACGATTTCTTAATTTCCTCGCGTACCGCCCTGGATTCCTGCAGAATTAGCTAACTGTATCTTGCCCTTTGGTATGGGGGATTTGAGACTTCAAAGATTTTATGAGTGGGTCCCAGGTGTTAGAGAGTTTCCAGTCGTCTCTATTAAAATTAGGATATTTTTGTATTTAAATAGCCTCGTGGATCATTCTAGGAATATATCTGTTTTCCTTAGCGAGGATTAAGGGTTTATCAAACCTTAGGCCTTAGGCTAGGTTTATCCACAGTGTGCTTACACACAGCTGACTTCCGTACATGCCCATTCTTGATATGTGTTCCTTCATCCTAACACCGATGCTTCTCTTTGTTTGATCGATTTATAATAAGCCACACTCACAATATAGTTTGTATACACATGCACACTGTAAAGAAATGTTACTTTAAACTGGTCTCAAGAATTGGCTCACTTTCTTGTTAAGCTATATAGTTTTTAATGGAAGCTCTTCTTAAGATGTTGCCAATCCTATCTGGTACCCCCTTCGCATATGGTAGAAGTAGATATATTATACATGGAGGACTTTGAGGAGATGACTCTTAGCTCTGCGTCTTGTCTACCTTGGATATATAAGCGGTACTTAGATGACACTTTTACAATTTACAATTTATTTTACCTTTACAATTTTTTTTCTCTACTGTGGGTGGCTTGTTGGTCTTCTGACAACGCTGGTGGGAAACTGGCAGCTTGTGTTGACGAAGGGAATTCTTCACCCGGCGAAGCTTGTCCCCTAGATGTTCAGTGTCACAGAGGTGGTGGGCTCTCTGAAACAAAGATTTGCCAACGGTAGATAACTGTGTAGGGGGATGGTGTGATTCACCATTGAGGTATCTAATATTAGTATAATTATAAATCAACATTACTTAACGTTAATCAACATCTATTTGTATGTTTCCAAAGACGACCAATTAATATTAAATAACTTTACTTAGATATGCGAAATCTTGTATGCAATATAAAATATGGAAGATGTTATTTAAAAATAAAATACGCTTTAGATGAAAAGTGCACAGCATTTTTTATTGCGGTTACCGTTCGCTTAATATACTGAAACGGAACTAACTAGCATAAGTTAACTTAACATAACTTAACTTAGCTTCACGCTTTATCCCTAGCGGGGTACTTAGAGAGAACAGAGCGCCAAACGCTACGGTCTCTGCATGCCTCTTTCGCCTCGTCCACTGTCATCAACCTCTTCATACATGCCCTCCGGGGGGTCCTCATGATTTTTACGTGACTTTTCTTCAGTATATTTGATACTGTGTTTTCGAAGGTCAACCGAGGTCTCCGCCGATACTAACATTAATGGTTTTTTTTATAACTTTTATATTTGTTTTTTTTTTTTTGAAGTCACAATTTCTTATGGTAGGGTATATAGCTTCGTTACGAAACGTATTACAGTGCTAACCTGTCTGACTTCCCTTTCTCTCACACACGGCAGCAGCATGCACTAGGAGCCTGCGTCACTCTAACCCACAACGATTTTGAACACACGCCTTTCTCTTCCCCTCCTCTTTCCGCATGGCTCAATGTTCAGTATACGATTGATATATACTGTTGACAGTGAACATATAACCTATGTGCAAATTATTACTTTTGTAGGATTAAAATATAATGATACTAATAATGTACATGTTCAAGAATTGTAGCTAATAATAAAGTTAAAAATAATATTAAAAAGAGGTTTTATTTATAAATAACATTTTACTTATATTACCATACTAATATAAGTACATAAAATTGAAGTAAATTCATGCTGTATCACTCACGTATACGGATTGACAGAAAGAGAAATTGTCAAGACAGTCCGATCTGTCTATGTATATAATACGTACTAATTAAATACCGTAGCGTTTGGTGCTCCGTTCTCTCTGACCACCCTGCTAGGGATGCTAAGTTAAGTTTTAAGTTACTTAAATACGTTAAAGTTTTTAGAGTTAATAATTTTATTTATAAAATAAACAATATCAGAACACGGCACCCGGCTTGTGGGAATTCTATGTTGCAAATATGGCATGTTACTTTAAATAAAATACAAATACAGTCTTCTGAGACTTGTAAAGACAAGCAAGACTTTAAGTTAATATTATCTAACATTTGGTGTTTCGATATGAGCCAACTCTTTTGGCTCATATCAGTCTCTTATCTTTTGTCATGTAAAATGTAAGAAAATACCACAATATTATATAGCAGAACACACATTATACAGCACAATATTATATAGAAATATAAATTTAAATAAATATTTCATTTCGTTTTCGCGTTTACAATCACCCTTTGTGCCCCTGCGACACGACTGGCCTCCTATATTTATTTAATCTATATGTATTTAATCATTTTGTGATATTAAATTAAAAAATGAGGCCATCGTAGATTTCTTAAAGAAAAATGTTTAGCTATCCATTGTTTAGGTACGGTAAGTACGCATGCACAGCAAGACGAACAGACGAACGGACGAACGGACGAACGGACGAACGGACGAACGGACGAACGGACGAACGGACGAACGGACGAACGGACGAACGGACGAACGGACGAACGGACGAACGGACGAACGGACGAACGGACGAACGGACGAACGGACGAACGGACGAACGGACGAACGG
>JAATLQ010035485.1:0-29444 GCA_013421005.1 Heliconius erato x Heliconius himera
TTCACTGCTGTCTAGCTTTTTGGAAACTCTTTCTTGATATTCCTTTCTAGTCGGTGGATCTTGAAGCTTCCAGCTTCTTATGCGGTAATTCGACTCCAAGTCTGGACACCTCGTGTAGTTGCGCCAACCCGCGAACAGACCCCTTATTCTAGCAACGACTAGATAGTGGTCTGTTCCCAGATCAGAACCCCTAAACACTCGTGTGTCCATGACTTGGCTTCGAATACGCTGATCCACTATAGTCCTGCCATGCCTTCTTCTTTCTTTCTACTGCATCTTGCACTTCATCATCCCACCATTCATCACGCTTTTTGCTAAAGCCCCTTTTACCTTTACCAATACCTTTATCGTAGTATTTACATATTAACATATTTTGTTTATTATTAAAATGTATCACAATAAATTATTAAGATCTATATTATTTCACGTAATTCTTTACATTATGTTATACGATTTTAAGACAAAATTAGATATCCCTTCGTACGAGAAAATATTAAACAACGTCATAAAATGTGATTATGATCGATATGTTGTGACTTTGTCGGCATAAAAGTTGTAATTTTGTGGATGTTAACCCAAAAATACTGCGGTTTAATCAGATATTACTACAGTTTTTTCGGCATAGTCATTAAATTTTCATCTTTATTTATTTTCAGCGTACAGACGTACACTTGTCGTAAAAATCTATTACGTAGTAGGTTGTTATTAGTTACGATTTATATCAATCTTTTAGTCCATTATATGCATCAAGTCGAGTATCTGATCTCTACTACTTACCGTTGAGGCCAGTCGTGGCGCAGGGGCACAAAGTGTGATTGTAAAATCGACTGGTTGTGGGTTCGATCCCCAGTCGAAATATTTACTTAAATTTATATTTACATTTTCTTCACTCTGGTGTCGAGGCAAAGCGCGGCGTTCAGTTCTGCCACACAACACGCAATGCCTCCAGAATTGCGCAGAAAGTGGGGAACGGAGTGTCTTAACACTAGGTTCCCTCTGCATACCCTGCTTTGTGCGGAATACAGCGTGAAGCTGATTTAATTATTTACTACTTACCAACTTTCTAGGTATAGATAGATATTATTTCAATACATTTTGATAATAATTTAAATGTTTCAAGCCAAACGAAATGTTTTTGCTTCGCCAGAAGTTTTGTGGTTGTTATCGACTAGTTTAATTTTGTCTTTTGAGTTCTATAAGAAGTTGAGATCAATGTTGTTACTATTGTTTGGTGAATATAATTTATATATTATAAAAAATCTCTCTAGGAGGAACTCTACGCCGTGCTTTTTTTTCTACACTAGAGCGTAGAAATGAAATGAAATAAAATTTTTCATTTCCACGAGTGGGAATCGAACCTATGGAACATATGGTCTCTTTTTTTTACTATATTTGTCGTATTTAAATAAATACTTCTATAAATAGAACTCTTATTGATATAGGTTTCGGTACTAGATCTACTTACATACCCTTTAATGAAAGACATATAATTGTTCTTCTTCCAAGAAATTCTCAGGCTCAATCACAAGTTTCACTTAAATAGAGAGAGATTCCAATATAAGAAATAGCTTTTTATATTGAAACTATCTAATAATAACATGATAAAGCGTAATTAGATTTTTATTTTTTTTAATAATTAAAAAAAATTAAATACACATTCAGCAAGTACATAAATAAATACATTCTTATAGACACTGACCGATATTTCAATCGATTTTTCACATTTTTGTTGTAGTTATTAGAAAAATATTTATCATCCTAAATAAAATATATTCCTCTGAGTGCTGTTTCAAAACTTAACCGTTGCGTACCCAACGCGCCTCATGTGCGATGGCGTCTATAATATTATTACGTGAACTATTTTTTTTAAATATTAAATTATAATAGTCACATATGTATGTATTTGAAGCCAGTTGTGGCGCAAGGCCACATGTGTGTGACTGTAAACGTGACAGGTTGTGGGTTCAATTCGCACTCAAGGAAATTTATTTTTAAAATGTTTATTTCCCCGTTCAAGTAATGTTAGGCGTTGAGTTCCGCCGTTTTACATGCGTTGCCCATCGAATCCAATGGACGTCAGAAAATGGGGAACGAAAGCGGATGGAAACGGAGTGTCTTCACACTAGCTTCTAGCTTTTATGTTAGCTGATATGTGCGGGATACAGCGCGAAGCTAAAATAAGCCTATGCATTTGTAATAAAAATTTGAGAAATTTAAAAACAATGGAGAAATTTTATTTAACTCTTTTTTATTAACTAGTTACATACGAGTATATCTATCTGCTGTATAAATGTAAATAAAATGTTGTAATTAATTATATAAATTAATTCATAATATGACTTTGGAGTTCATTGGCTAAGATTAAGCCTGGTTCTTGCTGAGTTTATTGTTAAACATTACTGCGAACATTATTACGGCGAAATATTGTTCGTGTCCGACTGCAAACACAATAGTGGGTCATGGGTTCAAAGTGCAGCGTTGAGTGTCGCCAGTGGACGGACATGCAACGTCAAGAAAATTAGACTTACTCTCTCCGATGTGGGAAAATGCGTGAAGCTCTAGGAGCTACAGGTGGTCTTTAAGGTGAAGATAGACGCGTTTTAGACAGAAGCCAAAAAAGTTCTGCTAATTTAGCAGTAGTTTGTATAGTAGTTTCAATGTGATATTTAACACATGCGGCCGTCGTGGCGCAGGGGTGTGACTGTAACGCGACGGTTGTGTGTTCGATCACACCCAAGGGAATCAATTCTTATTAATTAATATTTTCAATTCTTCGCCCTGGCACCAAAGCTAAAGCCCGGCGTTGAGTTCCGCCACTCAACACGCTAAGAATCGAAACATTGGTCGAAAAGTGGGAACGGAGGGTCTTAACACTAGATTTCCCTTGCCTACCCTGCGCCACGACGCCTGCTGTGTGTGGGATACAGCGTGAAGCGGATTTTCGATTTTTTTTACAATATTCAAACATGTAAGTTTAGATGATATAAGTACAATAATGTGAACATATCTTAAGTATGAACCAATTTGCTAAGAGGTGAGCTCGCCAAGTCACCAGGCGCTCCAACTTTAAATTACTCAGTTCACCGTCCCATTTACAACGCTCCGCGGTGGCATTTGGTAATTATTACTTTGCAACTGCCGTTGTGATATTGATCTTCGTGTGGAAGAAAATAGTTAATTTTAACTAACTGTTTCTTATTATAAAGCTGTTTCGTGAATTGAAGGATTTTATTTTAAATGTGATTAATAATAACTTTTTTGAAGCCGGTCATGGCGCAGCGGCACAAAGTGTGACTGTAAAACCAACTGGTTGTGGGTGCGATCCCCACTCGAGGAGATGAAATATTTACTTAAATTTATATTTCCATTTCTGCGCTCTGGTGGCGGGGCAAAGCGCGGCGTTGAGTTCCGCCACTTAACACGCAATACCTCCAGAATTTGGTAGAAAGTGGGGAACAGAGTGTCTTTCACTAGGTTCTCTCTGCCTACCCTGGGATAAAGCGTGAAACTGTTTTTTATATTATTTATTTATTTATTTATAGCTACACCAGCACAGCTTACACTAACAAGATTAGAAAATACAGAGTACAAAACTTAATACAAAATACCAAGCGCAGCCACAATTATAGGTGTTGACGGCATGCTAGTTTTACACCTACAATATAAATATTATATTAAAAATATATATGTAAAATTATATAAAAATAAAATAAAAGCTAATTACAAATACACAAGATCAAAAGTTAAAAAAAAAACAATAATAACAACGAATTAATAATGAGCAGACATGGTTACTTATAGATCTCAAGGACTTCAATATTTTATCACGAAATAATGGCCGTTTTTCAAAGAAAATGTCAATGTCTACCTTTTGGATATACTATTAAAATGTGTAATGATACGGTTTATTGGAGAAAATTTGCCTAAGTTAGTAGAACTTGTAGTTGAGGTAAATAGGTCGTACCTACAACGCCTAGGTAGTTTGGCTGGAGCTGGAAAACGCAGCGTTGTTAAAAGTTGAGGACAGTCAATAAGTCCATTCACTAATTTGAATAAAAATAGGCAGTCAAGTCAAGTTATGCAAAGAAACCATGTTGAAAAAAATTAGCCTATTAGCATAAGTTGTAAGTGATTTGCTTAGATTACACTGATAAGAAAGGTGCCAGAGAAACCTCTTCTGTACGCGCTCGATTCTTTTTATAATAATTTATAGTAGGTATACGAAGTCCAAAAGCTTATACTCTTGTTAACGTTTATACATGTTATTTTATATATCGATAGAAATACGTATATCTGATACGCTGTATATTATCAGTATTAAAGGCGGTATTTTATTAGATCGTCTTTAATTAGCCATATTGAGCTCGAGGAGCTATCCATTCTAAAGGGGCCCTTCAACTCTACACTTGGGTTGCAAGTCCCAGGCACTGCTTTAATCTCAAAAATAGAAGTATCAGCTTATATTTGCTTTAAATTATAGATAAATTCTATATATTAATAATCTAATATAGAAAAATAATAATTTTCTGCGTACCCTTTAAATACGGAAGATATTATATATGAATGTGATTAACATTTTTTTATGATTAAAACTTAAAGCTAACATTTACTATCTTTGTATATAAAAAAATATAAAAAAAACTGATAAAGAGATATAATATAATTTCACCTCAGACTATAATCTCCAATCGTGTTAATATCAGTGTTGACTTTTATATATTTGTTTCCCGATTCTAGTTTGTACTAGAATCGGGTTCTAACTTCACTGGGTAGCGAAATCGATTGCCAATAAACGTCAATATGCAAAATTCCTTTCAATATCGGCGTCGTTGTTTATAGTGTCGTCACACGTCATAAAGACTATCCAGGCTCAATTCAGCTACGTCCCCGCCCGAAAGCTTATTTGCCAGCTTACGAGTATATACCTATAAATATTTAGGTACAAATGCTGAAATAATATATATTTTTCACTCTTTTCACCTTAATTTATATTTCCATTTCTTCGCTCTGGTGTTGAGGTTAAGCGCGGCGTTGAGCTCTGCCACTCAACACACAATGCCTCTAGAATTCGGCAGAAAGTGGGGAACAGGAGTGTTAACACTAGGTTCCCTCTGCCTACCCTGCTGTGTGCGGGATACAGCGTGAAGCTGTCTTTTTTTTTGTTTTTTTTTTTCACCTTAAGAATCTTCCTAATATATCTTCACTAAAATAGTTAATACTATTCTATGAAATAAAAGTTCTTGTCTATTTATTGGATGCTGATCAACATTTAATTTGTGTATTCTGAATGACCTAAAACTGAAGCTGAAAATCATGGTGTCATATACAATGGTATATGACACCATGATTTTCGTTTACTTTAGACTCATTTTGTTTACTTTAAAAATATAAAAAAAAAATGTAACTTCACTAAATATTGAAGTTACCTAAGTGCTACGAAGTAAGATCGCTAGCCATTTTAACTTTAAATTGCTTCGTTAACTGTCTTATCCTTCACTTTGTAGCATTTGTTAATTATATTTTTTTAATTACTTTAAAAGAAAATAACACATAAACAATATTATATACGATGTTAAGTTAATCTGCGACTTGAAACAGTTACATCATCACAATTATGGAAGAACCAGTTCAAATTATTTATGAAGAAATATTATTTACTTATGTATAATATACATCATTACTATACCTTTCACTATTTTAGAAAAAAGTTTCCAATGGTGAAATTCAATTTCAAATATATGGTAGTACGTTTCTACTGGTTTTCAAACTCACGACCGTCGAATGTAGTCAGGTGCACCATCACAGCGTGGTCACGACAACACCCACCCACTCGCACTGCACCCATAAAAATGCAGTATTTTTATTATACCTAGAGAATCTAACTTTATCAATTCCTTATAAATATCATGTTATAATATTTTTTTAAATATACAGATTTAAGGCCTAGCATTATTGCAATCAATAATGTTAGGCCTTAAACGTGTAAATTTACAAATAAAGTATATTATAAAAAAATATTACTTCAAATATTTTGGTAATCGAGGCCAGGTAATCGGCAGCCAATCGTTGTAGCGCAGGGGCACAAAGTATGCCTGTAAATTCAACAGGTTGTGGGTTCGATTCTTAATCGAGAAAATGAAATATTTATTTAAATTTATATCTTCATTTCTTCGCTCTTGAGTTCCGCCATTCAACACGCAATGCCGCCAGAATTCGTAGGAAAGTGGGGAATAAAGTGTCTTAACACTTGGTCCATCTGTTTACCTTACTGAGTGCGAGATTTTTTTTAATTTTCATAAGTTTAGCGTAGTTATAATATTTTTGCGCCAAAACTATGCATTGTTATTTTTACGACAACCCTAAGGTTATCTATAAAATCTTACGAGTAAAAATAAATTGAGTCATTCTCGGTAATGGCGTGTTGAGTAGTGATGGACGGGCCGCGCGCCAGTTTTACACAGTTTTGATATTCAAGACAGATTTATGTTTCTTCTATAGACTGAAAGATAAGTAAATAATACAATCACTTCTTAAGACTTGTCGTTTTAATAATGAACGGTATAAATTTGTAAAAATTTTGATATTTTCTAAATAGTAGAGGCCAGTCGTGGCGCAGCGGTACAAATTGTGACTGTAAAACCGACTGGTTGTGGGTTCGATCCCCACTCGAGGAGATGAAATATTTAATTAAATTTATATTTCCATTTGGGTGTCTCTGCCTACCCTGCTGTGTGCATTATACAACGTGAAGCTGATTAGTAGATGTATAAAAGGCTACTTGTGGCGCAAGGGGACAAGTGTGCGACTGTAAACGCAACGCAAAAAAAAAACGCAACTGGTTGTGGCTTCGATCCCCATTAGAAGAAATGACATTGTGGGATAAAATGTAAAGCTAAAAATAAAAGTGTATAAGTTACTTAAGAATACGTTTTCTTAAGTTAAGTTTTAAGGTAAGATTCTTTTCCTAAAAGAAAATGCTTATAAATCAATAATAGACAAAATAAAATATTTTATAATGACATTTTATTAAAATATATTAAGTAAACAGACATTTAGCGATGAATTTTACAACTTCTGTTATACGTAAATTATTTTATAGGTAATTTTGTTTATATAGTAGTGGATGGTGTAGTTGAAATAGCGTATCGACAGCTGCCCGAGAGTGACAAAATTAGATTTTTGATAGCCTTTTTATATCCAATATCTGTCGTGCCGTCGCCGCTAATTCAATGCAATCTAGAATAATATTAGAGAAATAAAAAGTGAAGCAAAATTTTTGTATCCTGCTTTTTCTTATATAATCCATTATAATTTGAATTTTCTTTGTTGTGTTGTTGTATCAAGAAAAAGATAAGTATCAGATATCAAAATCATCAGATGTTATGTGTGGTTTTTTATTTTTAATTATTGAGAAAATGCATTGTCTTAGAATCCATATTTTCCTGCTAAATTTTGTTGCTTCCAAACAATAATTAATTTATGCACGAAAGCAATAGTTATTGTATAATATATTTCTCATGGAAAAAAAAAATATATATTTCCATCTCTTAAGTAAACATAACAGAATTGGTGAGCAACGCAGGCGTGGTTAGAAGACTAAAGCGAAACCACGTGCTCTGAATGGAGACAGAGGCACTGGCCTCCTGCTCCAAATAAACACATTCTATCGCAACAAATCTGATGATAGTCTTAATACAGATTGATAGCAGATAAATTATTATAAATATATATATTTATAATAATTTATCTTTATTTCCATCTCATCAGAAAATACTAATAAAACCATTATTATTATCGTTATTCTAAACAACATACATATTAGTTTAAAAATACATGCATACATTAAAGATGCATTAAATCTTTAAATCCCACACGCAATGTCGATAAAAAAAGATAACTTCTAAGGACGGAGACTGTACGAAGATGCTTTATTATTTCTACAATTCCACTACCATCTGACTTCTGTTCAATTTATTTTAATATAAAACTATTTACATTGGAGTGTATTTTATTAGATCCTGTCAATAAAAGTAACGTTTATTAGGCAGTTACGGAGATTCAATAGGAAATATTGGTTTCTTTTATTTAGTTTGCAGACGCTCTGCGACGGACCGCTTCTTTGATAATATACATTGTTGAGCTTCCTTTATTCCGCTATTGTATTTCCTTTGGGTATTTGGAATATGGGAAGTGGGATGATTTGTTATTTTATCACGTTATTCTATCGTTTTAAGTCGATTTAGCTTATAGCGAATAAGTGACGAAGTTCAGAGTGTTTTGATAAATGTGTATTGTATTATAAATAATATTATCGGTGATGTTTTAGCATGACAGAGCATTAGTATATTCCAATATTTTACGTGAAAAGCATAAACAAAAAATATATATGTAAAGTAGCAAGCTCTTCGCTAGCGGCTTACTCGCTTGGTTCTTTTTCCCATGAGGTGTTCTTTTGCTTCAATAAGTAACATACAATCTTTAAAAATAACTTTTTTTGTTAACTAAGATTTAAAATTTTAAATGACGATTATATATAACATTAAACTGCTATTTTATTACCTTAGGAACGGATTTTCTAAAAAAAACCTTAGAAAATTTCAAGAATCTGGATTCAGCGGCTTAATTTTTTCTGCGACACCATACAGTTTTATAGATATACCGAAAAATTCATCAATAACAATATGCATCCAAATCTATATCTATACAAGAATGAAAGTTCAATTAAAGAAACATGTACTTAGTAACTAATAACATTGTTTATAAAAGCAAGCAAGCAAAACATTCAATAATCAATATTCCCATATGTAATTTATTTATGTGTATCCCTAGCAGAGTAGTCTAACGCCAAATATTAATAACCTATCTCCAGCATCAATCTTAGACTGTTTCATATATCTATCCAATCCCTAGATAGGATAGATGTATGAAACAATTTAAGATTGACGTTGGAGATAGGTTATTAATATTGGGCGTAAGAGAACTATGCGCTAAATGTAACGTAAAATATTAAATAATTTACTTTCGCAAATAGGAATCGAACCCACAAACGTCGCGCTTAAAGTCACTCGCTTGTGCCACTGGGTCACGACGGCCAAGGGTAAATAAATGTTTATATGTATAATATACATATATTACTGTACTAGTAAACTTACCTGAGTTAATTAAAGTGCTGCGTGCACTTATAATAACAAGAGGTGGAATGCATAAAATGAGCAATGATATTATATGGAAAGTGAACAGCAAGTGTTTGTTAAGACCATTCCTTTTTCAAATTACTTATACACTATATACATAGTTTTTATTAGCTAATTAGTTCATTCATTTTATGTGTTTATATAGAAACGTTTGAATTATCTATTTACGTGCGAACTGAATAAAAATAAAATCAGCTTCACGCTGAGTCTTGCACACAGCAGGGTAGGTGGAGGGAACCTAGTGTTACACTCCTTTTTCCATTTTCCGCAGAATTCTTAAGGCATTGCATTGCATGTTGAGTGTCAGAACTCAACGTTGTGCTTTGCTTTGAAGAATATATAAATTTAAATAAATATTTAATTTCCTCGAGTGGGGATCGAACCCACAATCAATCGCGTTTACAGTCACATACTTGTGCCACTGTGCCAAGACTGCCCTCAATCTGTGCGAACTGTGAAAGCATTATATCGTGTTGGGAAATCTTTATTTCAGCTTTATATTTTTATTTTGTCTTGTCTGTGGATGAGAAAGATGATGTCGATTTGCTTGTCGAAGGATAATGTCATATTTTTTTGTTGATACAGGTGATTTATATAATTTCAGAATATTCTCTAAACTCAAACCGTTTCCTTATATATTTTTTTAATTTTAACGTTTACTGATTAATAGGCTATATAATATTCTTATAATTTTTTACATAATTAAAATTTTACGTAACGAACAACAACAAATTTAAATGTTTTAAAACAAAATCCGTATAAAAACAATATATTTTTTCTTTCTTTTCTTTTTTCAGCTTACCGTTGCTTATAGCAAGGTTAGCAGAGAGAACCTAGTGTTAAGACACTCCTTCACTTTCCGCTGAATTTTCGGAGCATTGCATGTTGAGTGAGGAACTCAACCACCACAACTCAACGCCCCACTTTGCCTTGTTACCAAAGCGAAAAATATTAATAAATAATAATTCATTCCCCCCAAGAGGAAATCGAACCACAACCGTCGGGTTATAGTCACACGCTGGTGGCACACCGCCACGATGCCCTAAAAAAAAACAATAAATTTTTAAACAGCTAATTATCACGCTTAATGTCAACTAATGAGATGCCTAAGTAATTTTCCAAATGAGTTGACGACCGCCCTCGGCACATTCATCTCTTTGTGGGTCTAATTTACTGTTTCTGCAACTGTTTAAATGTAGACAACGCCCCGGTCCGTATAATTTTATTTTGGAAAACGCTTGAATAGCATGTTTGCATTTGCGCTATATAAAAATGGAGCTCCACGTTTATATTTTATTTATTTTCATAAAGTAAAGAAGACAATTTGTAATTGACTGGAGGTAGGTGATAAAATCTGTATGTCTTTAAATGTAATATGGATGTGGCTTTTTGAAATAGAAAAAAAAATCTTTAGCTGAACGGTCTTACCTATAGAGCGAAATACACTCCCTTTTTCATTTTCCATTTAATTTTCGAGACGTATTGAGCGGCGGAACTCAACCCCAATTTTTTTGTCCGACACAAATATTTTTTGCTATAACTAAATCAATATTTGATAATATGCCGACCTTGATATCTAATATTTGATCTACTGCAATATCTCTGGATTACATATTTATGGCCTTCATAAGATCTGTCTACCGTAATGTTCCTCATATTACTATTTGTAGATCAAAGTGTGATATAAATTTTACTGTAATGGAAAAATCTAATATTTATTCTGACATAAAATTATTTAGTAGTAAAATAAATTTATATAACAGTAGTTAAATAAATTTATTACAAATCAAATAATGTTTACTATATTTTATTAAATATTAATGTGAGTTCCGCCACTTCACCCGCCATGCCTGAAATTCAACGGACGGTGGGGACCGGAGAGTTTTAACGGATTGTTTTACCATTTTTGTGTTCGTATTCTAAGTTGGCCACTACAACAATTTTAAGTATCTGTAAAAAAATACTAACAAATAAAGCTTATTACACTGTTCAAGAATATTTATTTAAATGATAAACATGTATGGAATATATGTCTATTGAATGTGATGCAGGATAGCTACTAGCTTACGTTTATTTCTTTATCAACTTCACGCTGTATCCCGCACACAGCAGGGTATTCAGAGTGAACAGTCACACTTTGTGCCCCTGCGCTTAATTATACCATTGACATATATTAACCGTAATTATACATTAACCGGTGGTAGTTTTTTTATATGTTCATTTGATGATTCAAATGTGATTACAATAGTCTATTTGAATAAAGAATATTTATAATTTGAAATTTTGATACAGCGTCAAGTTACAAAAATATAATTTATATATTAATTTTTTATTGTAATAGCCACGGGCTGGTCGCGTTCTCGGTCTAGTCAATTTTCTCAATTTCGGTAGGGACGGCTTACAATCTAATCTAAGTTGGCTAGCATCTGCTGGAAGTTGCTCTTATCTGACTTCTAAGATTCATCTACAGGAAGTAATGACACTGTCATTGATGTTACATCTAATCAAGATCACAGAGAAACTTTAGAGAGAACTTGTATAAGTAGTTCACATAGTGGAATCTAAATTCTTAGTAACCCAAGCTAAATGTTACGTTCTTTTCTGTGCTTAATGACTTGATCAGATTTTACTTAAATATTGTAACATGTTTTTCAGTCGGAATGAGTCTATAATAAGTATCAGGAGACAATAATTATATTTAACTTATTTTGTACAACACTACAAAGTCTGCTCGTTTTCAAACTCTACATAAATAACAACAGTATGTTCTATTTTGTAAGCAATCGTACATATTGTTGTGCCAAATATAGATATTTGAAAATAAATTATATAAACTCTATCTTATTTCTTTAGTATAAATAATTGGGGACTTAATTTCGTAGTGATTCTTAAGTAGTGAATATTACTGTTAGATATCGGAAGTCTTTAACGTTTTTTTTTAAACATATGTCGTCTATATACCTCTTAACTATTCGGAGAGAGATTCTACGTTATTGCAATATGTGATGTGTATCATGCAATAATAATTTTTCAGACGAGTTTCCCTCCAATAAGGGCCTTTGCCTACAGGCAACTGCCTCGATTGACACAATTTCATTCCTCTTATATTCATTTTCACCAACATTTATCTTCTTTTATCTACTTTTTCCCGACTGCTAAGGAAGGGTTATGTTTTTCGCGCGTATCTTGTATGTATGTAATATTCTTTATTACCTCGTATCTCCTGAACCGCTGAACGGATTTACATATTTGAGGTATCGTTAGATTTGTATTAGCAGCCCAAGTGTTCTTAGATAGGTGACGTTAATAAAAAATAATCATGGCGGCTGTGATACGCCATTGGACTTAGTAAAAAAAAATATTTTCATTTCGAATACTAAAATATGGGTATCAAATTTAAGAGCTCAATTTCAGGATTTCAAAAAGGTATATCATGATTATCATTACCATATTAAATTCTAACAAAAAAATGAAAAATAAAAAAATATTTGTAAAAACAAAAACCCCGACTGCATAAAACTAAGAAGATAAAAAAATATTTGTAAAAACAAAAACCCCGACTGCATAGAACTAAAAAGAAAATTAACAAGCCCAATAGTTTATTTGGATTAACAGTCGGGACCTCTTTAAATTATGCGGGGTTCCTGGTAAAGATTTTATTGATTGAAGGATTACTTATAGGTCCCGACTGTTAATCCTAATAAACTATTGGGCTTGTTAATTTTCTTTTTAGTTCTGTGCAGTCGGGGTTTTTGTTTTTACAAATATTTTTTTATCTTCTTAGTTTTATGCAGTCGGGGTTTTTGTTTTTACAAATATTTTTTATAATTTTTGTCGGTTAAATTGTACTTAATTCTTTGTTATTCTTTGATAGATTATATATTCTAATCTTTATACGTGACTTACGCAGAACACTACCCATTTATTATAAACATTTATACGTCGTTCAACACCTTTCTTACATATTTTTAGAATGCAAATACATAATACAAAATGTACGATGAAAAATTAGAGATAATATAAAACGAGAAATTGACGAATTCATAATAAATTAAGTTGCACATAAAATGACTTTAGCGGGGTAGTCAAAGAGAACGGAGCGCCAAACATTACGGTCCTTGCATACATCTTTCACCTCGTCTACGGTCATAAACCTTCTCATATAGGTGCCCTTTAGGGAAACCTCGAGCTTTATCGATCAAAAAGATCGCATCTCCACAGCATTCATCTTTCTTTCATTCTTGTTCTTTAATAACTACGTTTTGACGCTTGTATAGCATCGTCGGTACCAACACGGCTTTGTGTACGGCCAAACGCGCAGCTGTGCTGACATTTCGCCGTCTCATCAATGCAGCTAAGGCACCGTTAACTCTGTTACCATCATCCATTTCGTATCTTGCAGCTCTACTAAACATATTTCCCAGATACTACACTTCATTCACTTGGTCAAATATCTTCTTATCTTCTATACGCTGATTGCATTCCATCCTGTCTTGTTTTAAATACCTTAGAATCTTTGTCTTACTCGAATTCAAGCTTAGGCCATTATTTTTACACTCTTCTTTTAGAACATAACAACTAATATTAAGAAGTTATCCGTTTTTGTACCCTAAAATTAGATTTAAATTTAAAGTAAATATAATCTCGATAAAAAATATAAAAAAATATTTAAAGTACCCACTGATCTCTGATATTATTTTATTATGAATAGGATACCTATTAGAGATAAAAGATTCCTTTGTAGGTAGCGGCAAATTAAACATCAATATTATTCTATCATAAATCTAATTTAAATACAGCTGCGATCTTGCTGATAATAAAATTGTTGTTATAATAAAATATTTCTTTTTCACCATCATTTTCAAATAACATTAATTATTGCTTTTTTCATAACTTTTTTTTACAAAATTAATTAAGTGGATATAATTAGGTATGGTTAATTTATTTTCTTACGTGATAAAATACTATTTTTGTTTATTAAGGTGAAAAATTTCAAGGAGAACAATAAAGAAAAAAAAAATGTTTGTTACAGTAGAGTTTACGAAGGTTCACGCTTCATCCTTGTAGCAGAGTAGGCAGAGGGAACCTAGTGTTAATACTCTTCGTCCTCTGCCCTCTACCCGTATTGGAGACAGTGCTTATCACGTACCGGAGCTTTTTAACAAAATAATGAATTTCTCCGAGTGGGATTCAAACCTACAACCATTGCTTGTGTAGTCGGATGCTGACCCAGTTCGACATACTCGTCTCTTATTAATAAATAGTAAGAATCAATATATTGAACAGCAAATAAAATAAAATAATACATATTTAGATAAACAATATTTATTAATTTTGTATGTCGTCCTCGACCTAAAATCACAGGAAACTTTGGCTTACCAAAGCTTATTTCAGTTTATCATGCAACTAGTGTAACTTACAATATCAATATGGTATCAGCTGCTACTGAAGGAGCTATATACTAGAAGTAGTTCCATTTTGCACTCATCTGTAACTATTATAAGGGTGTAATCACAATATTTAGATATTAGGATAGCAGTATATCTATTTATTTGTTATTTATGTAATTTTATATTAATTATTAGATAGATATTAGAGGCCAGCCGTGGCGCAGGGGCACAAATGTGTTACTGTAAACGCGATTAGTTGTAGGTTCAATTCCCACTTGAGGTAATAAAATATGAATTTAAATATATATTTTCATTTCTTCACTCTGGTGTCGAGGCAAAGCGCGGCGTTGAGTTCCGCCACTCAATACGCAACGCTTTCTTAATTCGGTGTAAAGTGGGGAACGAAGTGTCTTAACACTAGGTTCCCTCTGCCTACCCTATTGTGTGCTATATGTTTTCAATCATTTTTGCAAATTACTATAAAATGCTTGTATACTTTAGAAGTTTACGAGAAACAACAAAGTCGGACATCTATTTAGCTTAAATATTATTTAGAGAATATTTCGTCGAAATGAAAATTCCTTGGCATTTGCGAGAAAATTAAACTGTTACACTTTAAGAGTTTCATTTTTGCGGTGATTTAGTGTCGTACATTGAATATCCTAACTGGCACCGACACGGGATTTGGCTCCAGCGAGGCGCACGACGACCATTAGCGTTATTATAAATGTCAGACGCAATTCTGTTGACGGTACTAATATGACTGTAGTATTAGTGGCTATCATAGTAGCTCTATATTAGCCGATATTCTGAAAAATGTCTTTTGTTCGTAATACTCTAGTTTAGGTCCGTGACTTTGGCTGCGTGGATTTTAAAACGTTTATGTATATAGATATGGAAGATTACAACTATTTTTGTCGCTTCAGTAAGAATTTTGAGAAATCCTTTTTTAGCGTTAGTAAAGTGTAGTAGTGTAGTGTGTTCCTCTAAAGCAGGGGTTCCCAACCTTTTCTTGATCAAGGACCACTTTTATGTAATTCTTGGTAGCAGGGACCACTATGCATGTAGGTATAATAACAATTAACAGTGATAATCAAACAGAAACTTCGCCTCACCATCCCCAGTCATAAAATTAAAACCGTTCGCGGACCATATTTTGGTTGGGAACCAGTGCCCTAAACTAAATTTATTAGTTTTGTCTGTTGTCTATGGCTAAGCATATACGTAAGTACTAATTTCGTCTGAGATTTTTCTGTTACTCAGTAACGGAAAGGGTTAAATAGGTATACTTACCTATAAATACAAAATATGGATATTGCTTACACCTGCATATTTAGGTAAAATTTTTGTTAAGCAATAAATTATGTGTTTTTACCACAAAGCAAAATAACCTTCAGCTCTTTAAACAAAAAGATCTTCTGTGCTAAAAACGTTGAACTTTTTCGAGCGCATAAAACATATAATAGATATATAAATGTATTAAATTGCTTCGCTATACAATGTCTTGGGATATTGTGAAGAAAACCTTTTGTTATCGACAAGTGCCAATTTATCTTTATTGTTTTGATTAAAATAATAGAGTGTTACAATAACTAAATAATAAAAGTTTGGTTATACAAAATAAGCCTTCTATATTCTGTCAGTATTTTTTTGTATGTCAATTAATAACTAGTATCTATTAAAAAAAGCTATAAAAATATTCTAATCTAAAAAATTGTATATAAATAATAATTAGGAATCTGTACTTTTATTCTTTACTAATATTATCAAGCTAAAAAGTTTATTTTGATTGAACGCATAATCTCAGAAACACTGGTTCAAATTTGAAAAATCTTTTATTTCTTTTCTCTTGTATTTTCTGTTTATCAAAGAAGTCTATTATGGGCTATATAACTTTAATATAATATTAAAACCTGGGACTTGTTATCACGGCCCTAATAAAAAAGGCTGTTTATTATTCTATAAAATGATATCAAATTAGTACTTACTCTGTTCTTTTTAAACTAAAAATTATATCCAAATATTTTAATGTAGTAGAAAATTAGAAAGTGTAGCTATATTAAAAAAATAAAATATATATGCAGATTTTCATAAGTCCAGAATTCACGTCACTTAACGTAGTAATGTCACGTAGCTAATATCGTATATTGCGAAGCTGAGAGATACCATCAGGCCACTTTGACGATAACAACCCCATATAGCATCTAATGATGGGGTTGTAGTAGAATGTTTGAAATAATAATCATTAAATATTTACAGCTAATATGAACTGAGGTCGGTCGTGGCACAGAGGCACAAAGTGTGGCTGTATAATCGACTGGTTGTGGGTTCGATCCATACTCGAGGAAGTGAAATATTTATTTCCATTTATATTTTCATTTCTTCGCTCTGGTGTCGAGGCAAAGCGCGACGTTGAGTTCCGCCACTCAGCACGCAATGCCTCCAGAATTCGGTGGAAAGTGAGGAACGGAGTCTCTTAATACTAGGTACCCTCTGCCTACCCTGCTGTGTGCGGGATACAACGTGAAGCTGAAAAAAAAAGAAAAAAAAATACTTCCTTGAAAAAAACTAAAATCTCAATATAACTAACAAACTTTCACACCAATCTTACCTCAGAATCGTATTACAAGTAAACAACGGAAGAGTATGAAAATTAAATCTTCTTTGGAGAGCTCGTGGCTGTTTAATTGAAAATCTGAACTTTGAACATGGCTGGCACAAATTGTAAAATTAAACATAATAGAAATTAATTAAGGAAGCACCGTGCTACAGGTGGGCTTGGGAATTCTAGTATGAGGGCGTTTATGTGACTTTAAAACGAACTATCTACATGTTGAACATTTAAAAATAAAATGAATTATAACATAGAAAATTTATATATTGGTCTTATATATTAATCTTTTTAGTTATAAAAATATACATTTAGTTTTTTTAGGGATCCATACCTATTAAGGAAAAAAAGGGACCCTTATAAGATAACTTTGTTGTTCGTCCGTCTGTCTGTCTGTCAAGAGTCTTTATCTCAGGAACGCTTGGAGATATAGAGTTGAAACTTAAACTATATATTCATATCTACGATTAATAAATTAATAAATAATAATTCACACCCTTATTTTTATTTAATAATAGAACAGCATAACAAAATGTATAAATATAACACTAACACTGTATAGTGGTCGACGTTTACCGGCATCTGTGCGACAACGATTGGTTGCAAATAATCGACAAAGATTGCGGCAATGCGTTCTAGTTGGTATACAGTAACAAATTTGATTGACCAGACCAGGGCATTCATAACTATTGTGGCATAAACTATATAAAAATAATACTTCAAACTGCTTACGTGTTGCTTCTAATGTAAGCTTATTTTTTAAGTTAAGCAATTGCATATAAGATACTTGATTGCCATAGCATCTGTACTGAATGGCTCGTAAAAATTTTATCTGAATACTTTCAAGACATATTGTGTACTTATTATATAACGTGTTCCATATAGGCACAGCGTACTTAACCTGGGGGCGACAATATGTAAGTCAAGATAAAGCTTGTGATCCAGTAGAACCCCTTAAGATCTCTGATGGACTTTACAGTTCCAAGATGCACATCATATAACCTATACGAAAAAAATATTAAGAAAACGTAAAAAAAAATTAACGTAGCGTGATTTGAATCCGCGCCTCTTTCCTCTTGGATAGTTTCTAAAGTTTGTAAAGTTATACATGTACAATAATTGGCCTTTTTAAATGCATATATACATGTAAAAAGGCTAATTGATTGCCAATATTTACCGGCAAACACATTTATCCTATACAAATCGACATAGTAAATAAATACAGTAGATAAAAATTAGAGTATGACAATATATACCTGTAAATTAAGTTATATGACTATATCATATAACAAATTATAAGTTTTAAGTAGTTTCATATCACAATAGCGGTATTCCATATGAGTTTCATATTACGTTGTACATGAAGTATACCAAGTAATACGAATATTATATCTTCCTTCAGCATATGATTATAGAAAGCAATGTTTGTGGGCTATATCTCGACTTAGAGGAATAATTAATTTTAATTCCAGATTTCCGTGGAAAGTGAGGAACGGAAGTGTCTTATTGGGAACAGAGTGTATTAGTACTAGGTTGACATGTTTCATCTGCCTACCCATCTATGTAAGGGATACAACGTGAAGCTAAAAATAATGTTATTTTAACTTTCCTACCAAAGTAGTTAGTTAGAACCAAAGTTCCGCCACTCAATATGAAACATCTCGTATTGGCTTTTACACTAAGCTACTCGTGCTTTCTGATTTTACATCAGAATTTTCCGACTATCCTATTATATAAAAAGTGGGGAGCAGAAGGAAAAGAATATAGTATAGTAATATATAGTCCATCGAGGAACGCCTCGATAAACTACCCAAGGCGTTTAATTCTTTTTTTGGTTTCTTGTATTCAATGCTACGAAATAGTCTATAAGCGCTATATATCAATAATTTGCAATATTTATCGTTAATGTTTACGAGTATAGCTTTCGCAAAACACCCGTTGGAAAGTTGGTTTTCAATAAAGTAGGAAGTTCTATTAATAAGAGAGTTGAAACTCAAAACCTCTGATTCTTAAAATTGAATCCTTGCTTGTGAAACCTGATAACGAAATTTTCCAGTAAGGCGTTAAACAACTGAGCAATTTGCATTAATGGAAAAAAAACAGGAATGCCCTTACTTAATGGACTTAATAAAAGAAAAGGAAAATTGGGTATAATGTCTACATTTTAAATTTATAAAAAGCTTTACTTGGTTCTACCGATTATCTAAAATTAAAATCATCACTGTAATCTGTCTTATTAAAATAGTCATTAAAAGAATATTTTTATAGTAGGATAAACTTTGAACAAAAAATCCAAAAATAACCTTTGATAAAAAAATATTATATAGGTATACTACGTGCATATAAAATAATTACAAGTATATAAGAATATCGGTAACACCAACGTGGATGGTAAATATTTTTACATATTATTGAAGCACAAATGTGTGGCTGTTAACGCGACTAGTTGTGGGTTCGATCCACCCTAGAGGAAATGAAATGTTTATTTAAATGTATATTTTCATTTCTTAGCTCTGGTGTCGAGCGTTGTATGACGTTGAGTTTCTCCCCTCAACACACAATGCCTCCAGAATTCCGCGGAAAATGGGAACGTAATATCTTAACACTAAGTTCCCTCTGCCTACCGTGCTGTGTGCGGGATACAGCGTGAAACTGATCATAGCTAATAGCATGGTTAATTAATACAAAAGTATTTAAGATTACGTGCTCGTATATTATAATGAAAATAATTCTCTAAAATACAAACCGGTCAGAATCTTGTAATCGCATCAGCATGTGCTTCAATGAATTCTAATCAAGCAAATTGGATTATTTAATGAATCTCTAGTAAGCTGTTTTACAATGCAAAGCTTTATTTAATATTATTATTTAGTTAAATTAAAAAAATGTGAGTCGTAAAGTAAGCAAATTTAAGAAAATAGCTGAGTATATTCTAGAATATGAGGCCAGCCGTAGCGCAGGGGCACAAAGTGTGACTGTAAAATCGACTCGTTGTGGTTTCGATCCCCACTAGAGGATATTAAATATTTGCTTACATTTATATTTTAATTTCTTCACTCTGATGTCGAGGCAAAGCGCGGCGTTGAGTTCCACCACTCAACACACAATGCCTCCAGAACTCGGCGGAAAGTGGGGAACAATGTCTTAACACTAGGTTCCCTCTGCTGATTTATTATTTAGTAAAATTTATAAAATATTTTTCGAGTTCTGCTTACGGTTTATATGTCAATGAATCCTTCAGTCCGTTTACACGTTTCTTTTTTCTCTACATAATATTTTACATAAAATCTTAAATATACATACGAGTATAACTTATCTTTTAAGACCATAATGATCAAAAAATTTCTATTAATGTCAAGAGGTGCAACTTCAAATAATGTTACAATCGTATCAAACACACATAATTAAAAATATTACTAAAATATATATAATAAATAAAAAAAAACATGTAAACATTCCCCGGAGGGCATGTATGAAGAGGTTGATGACAGTGGACGAGGCAAAAGAGGTATGTAGAGACCGTAGCGTTTGGCGCTCCGTTCTCTCTGAATACCCCGCTTTTCTACTCTTTATCCCTAAAGCGTGAAACTAGTAGTAGTAGCAAAAAACATATATTTCATGTGCCAATCTTGTTACAGAAATTCATAATAACACAATAAATTTCAGTTAATATAGAAAATCAGTTAACCACTAAGCTGTTCACGGAAAAGAAAAACATAAGAACAGCCATTTATTATTAGAACAAATACATTATTGTGTCACCAGTATATGTTTAATAAGTCACTCTACAAGACACCAGAAGTGAGTGTTACGTAGAGACGAGTAAACGAATTAACCGCCGCGCCACCCCACTAATTGCGTCTCCGTGGAAACTTGAACACCCATCTGTTGCTTCCATCAGAATAAAAAGATATTGCTTTAGTTAGATGTATGTTGTTGTGTAGGAAATGAGATTGTTGTTTACGGTTTTACTTTGTTTGTGTACTTAAATCTTCTTAGAATAATGTTGGTATATGGTTATTTAGTAGCACTGAATGCTTGTGGGAATTGTATGCCGTTTTGAAGTGATAGTATCTTCTCATTGTATACATTTTCTTTTTATAATATATATTTTGTCACACTAAATCTCGCATACAGTAGGAAGGTCAGAGATAACCTAGTTACAACACACCGTTTTCCACTTTCCGCCCGAATTCAAGAAGACATTGGGGGTCATCAACAAAGCGAGACGGTACTTCACGCCAAAACACCGTTTGGCCCTATATAGGGCCCAGGTTCGGCCTCATATGGAGTACTGTTCTCATCTCTGGACTGGTGCACCCCAGTATCAGCGTGAACCATATGATCGCATACGACGTAGAACCATTCCAATCATTGGGTCCCCAATGATCTGTAAAAGGCTTGACACTTTGGCTTTGCGTAGAGATGTCTCCTCGCTGTGCGTTCTCTATCGCATTAATAATGGGAAGTGTTCTAAAGACCTGTTTGACCTGTTGCTTGCCTGTATGTCACTAGTTAAAATATCATCCACACCACTTGGGTACGTGGCAATCCACTACTCTGCGGTTTCGTAGGAACTTCCTTCCACGCGCCAAGTAACTGTGGAATGGCCTACCCGCGGCAGTGTTTCCAGGTCGATATGACATGGGTACCTTCAAAAAGTGCGTCTATCTCCACCTTAAAGGCCTGCAACGCACCTGTAGCTCCTCTGGTATTGCACGGGGCCGTGGCCGGCGGTAATCACTTACCATCAGGTGATCCGAACGCTCGTTTGCCTTGTCCTTTCCCATAAAAAAAATAAAAATAAAAAAGAAATGCAGCTAAATCTACTAATATAAGACATATTTTCAATATATGAGATTATAACAATGCGTCATCTTGATCCTTTTACCGACGAGATTCGACGCTATTACAAGCTTCTATATATCAGATTTGGTCGTTCGTTCGGAAATGCTTATGATGTAATTTAGATTGAATGGTTTTGACACAGATGTGGTCAAAGCCATTATATTGTTTGTCTTATTACTTCCTTGAGACCGACTGGTTGAGGGTTCAATCCCCACTCGAGGAGATGAAATATTTATTTAAATTTATATTGAGGCAAAGTGCGGCGTTGAGTTCTGCCACTTAACACGCAATGCCTCCAGAATGCGTCAGAAAGTGGGAAACACACCTATCCTGCTGTGTGCGTGATACAGCGTGGAGCTGATTTGCATGCATGCTTTCTACATTCTAACCTTGCCTACAGCATACCATTAAAGTTAAGACCTATAAGTATGTGTAATATTTTTATTTTCTTTAATAATATGTGCTATACAAAAATATTGATATTTTTTAAATGTTTTGAGGTTGATTCTTTGCTTCAGATTTGTAAGAAACCACATATTCTTAGCTATTTTTTCACTTCACAGTGTATCCCGCATGTAGAATGGTAAACACTCCGTTCCCCGCTTTCTCATTTTCGAGGCAATGCGTGTTCAGTTTGGCTTGGCATTTTTCTGCATAATTTGACATTATTCTGTGATATATTACCCTTAGGAACAGTAAAAAGCAGTAAATTAGTAACATTCTCCATCTTGGACTCGACGTGATAGCGGTCGTTAGAAGCAACGACGCTGTAAAAGCCATTCAACAGGTCCATACTGCTTCTAGATGCGGGTGTAAGTAAAAATGGCGGACGTGATGCCATTGTGCAGCAGGCAGTGGAAATGAAATACGTAGATAATATAACATATTTAAAGGCTGATAAAAATTATATATTGTACTCGTATCTGTAGTATGTATTTATAATTAAAATATAATATATTCAATGATGCCGAACAAAGTTAGTAAAGAGAGAATATTTGATAAAGTTTTTTTTAATTTAATTATATATTTTAGTGGCATGACTCATATAAGTACCTAGGTTCAATCAAAAAGTTAGCGTGTGTAGTGTTTTTTTTAATTTGTTTTTTTTTTAATTCTAAAGAATATTAGTAATTAATCTAATAAGATTAAGCATTATTTAATATAAAAAATCGGACTATTTCGGAGCAGAAGTATTTAAATTTTATAATATTAAAGACGATTAAAGTTTTTTTGGGAAAAAACTAAGCTAAGGTAAAGAAACTGATTCCATTGACCCATTCGCACAAAGCACTATTTATTTCAGTCTTTATTTTTCCTGGACATAGCAGGGTAGGCAGAAGGAACCTGGGAACCTAATGTCACAATCCGTTTTTATTAAGATACATCTGTTACCCAGTACCCGCCTAACTCTGGAGGCATTTGGTGTTGAGTGGCATTGATTCGACGTAGCGCTTTGTCTCGTTGCCACAGCTAGGAAAGGAAAAGATTACATATTTCATTTCTTCGAGAGGGAATCGAATTCTCCACCTGTCGTGTTTATAGTTACACGTTTGTGCCTCCACTGTCGCAATTTATATATTATAGTAATAATATATAAAAGTACATGAAGGTAATGTTTAGACGACAATGCTTTTCTTGAAAACCGACAGTTTCGGGGCAACCACAAATGTTTCTAATTTTAAATGCATTACATACAGACTGTGTTGACAAACTTATATTTAAAGATAAATATCGAATTTAACTATTATAATTATGTTGGATAGAAATGTGGGATTTCGTTATTGTATTGAGTGCATTGCATATTAGATATAATCTCTAAAAGGTTCGAGGTCAGTCGTGGGGCGTATATTCACACGCTTGGTGCAAAGTGCGACAGTAAATGCGACAAGTTTCTGGCTGGACAGGTTCGGTTCCCACTCGACAAAAAGAGATGTTGAATATTTTCATTACCTCGCACTGGTAATGAGAGAAAGCTCGGCGGTGTTGAGCTTGAATTTTGTGGAAATTGGAGAACGTAAATGTATTAATGGGAACGGACCACCTTAACACTAGGTCCCCAGATTCCCTACCTTCCCTACTTTGTGTTAAGCTTAAAATAAACTAAAATATTACCCATCTATTTTGATTATATCCTTCTGAACCTGAAGCAGGTTCATACATACATAATAAAATAAATTTTAAGCAGTATTTAAGTAGCGTTGCCCTGTGTTTAATGTCCTTCAACCGTTCGTTGCTTTAAAACTTAAAGACCTTTTTAACGTATTCACTCTTGAATGTTTGATGTCAGTCAACACTAGCGAACGTAAGTTAAGCATTGTTACGAGGCTACCGAGAATATGTGACTTGAAAATTTTTGAATACAGTAAATTTTAATATCAGAATTGAGGCCGTTGTGTAAATGTTTTTTTTTATATATTTTCATTTCTTTGCTATGGTAACAATGCAAACACACGCAATGCAACAACGCGCCGCGTTGTGTTACACTACTCAACGCGTATTGCCTTAAAAATTCGGCGGAAAGTCGGGAAAGGAGGCTTAACAGCAGTTTTCCTCTGCCTATTCTGCTTGTGGGCTACAACGTGAAGTTTAATATAAATGAAAATAAAATGTTTCTTACTTGTTTAGAAAACGTATAAAAATTTGAACGTAGCGGGACTCGAACCCGCGCCTCCTGTAGCTTAGTGGCCCGGCTTAGTGGTCAGAGCGAACACTTTAAGAAGGTTAAGAATAAATTATTTCTTGGTATTTTTTTGTCAAATACCTACACATAACAATTTCTTTTTTGTATAATATAATGTTTCTCCAAAAATAGTAAAATATATCCTTCATTTACGAATTTATTAAGATATTTTTAAAATTATCACAAACAAGATGTGTTATATATAGCTTTAATAACTAGAGTAGGAGGCTTGGCATCTCTATTGTGGTATTAACACGTTTCTTAAGGGTTTCGTAAGGGTCGGAAAATTTAAATCTGTTTAAAATATTACTAGTACCTATTTGTTTTTAAACGAAAAAGGAACATGATTAAAATACATAGTCACGACTCTATATGTTCCTATGTCTAATTTATATTCATTTTATTCAATAGAATAAAGAAAAACAAAGTTTTAAAATTTTAATTTTAAAACTTTTTATATTTTTTTTGTGTTGTGTGTGGGATACGGCGTGAAGCTGATTTTTGGTTAAATTTATATACTTCTTTGTACCTTCGAAGGCACTAAATATTGCATATTATAATTTACAAGAACATTTAATCGCCTCGTCTTTCTGTTCCTGAATTCGAAGTATGAATTCATCTTTGAATATCGTGATTCTCAAAAGTTTGAAATTGAAAATTGTTTTAGAAGATTCTTGACTGGAACTCTCTGTTTGGGGGTTTTCTTATCTTCACTAACAATGTTAAGTAGAAATGATGGAAAGTTTATCGTAGTCGTTGCCTATGGTGGTTTACTCTTGACCTATCCTATGAGAAACAATATGTGTTAAGCATTTCTTATACTTTTCTTTAGCTTCACACTGTAGATAGCAAGGAGGGAACCTGGGAACCTAGTGCTAAGAAACTCCTCTCCCCATTTCCGCCGTATTCTAGAGGCATTGCGTGTTCAACGCAGCGCTTTGCCTCGACATCAGAGCGAACGAATGAAAATATTTAATATTTAATTTCCTCAAGTGGGAATCAAATTCACAACTCGTCAGAGTTTCAGACATATGCTTGTGTCCCTGCACCACGACAGGCCTCAAATATAATGTTGCATATGATACATGTACAAACGTATATAATACAATACACTATCAAATATAACTAATTTATGAAATAAGTAGTAAAATTTCACTGGAAACAGATACCTGATATTATGAAGTAGCTTTCAGTTAGTCGGTATTGTAATGGAGCACATTAGAGCCGCAGCTCTGTTTGATATTAGTTTCGCTAACTTAGCATATAGGATGCCAAGTTCTCAATTTGCACTTGGGCCATTTGCTTGGTGAAGAGGAATTGGGTCAGATATGTTCTGTATTCTATAATATATAGTATATTTATATTTGAGGCGTTGAGGACCAGAGTGGACCAACCTCATCAGCTTGATCCATTCTTGCACTGCCAACTAAATATAAAAGACACATTGGACTATCTGTTAAGTGGCTCTATCTCTTAATTCGTTTTGAAATTAGTATAGTTCTTAATACAGCCGACAGATAGCATGGCATACTATGATTTGACTTTTAAAACTCAATTTTCACAATAATGTGGGATAGTCCACTCTGGTTTTGAACGCCTCATTTATGTCCTGGCGCAGGCGCACAAAGTGTGATTGTAAAACCGACTGGTTGTGGGTTCGATCACCACTCGAGGAGATGAATTATTTACTTAAAATTATATTTCCATTTCTTCGCTTTACTGTCGAGGCTAAGCGCGGCGTTGAGTTCTGCTACTCAGCACCCTCCAGAATTCGGCAGAATGTGAGGAACGGAGTGTCTTAGCACTAGGTTCCTTCTGAGCTGATTTATTTTTTTATTTAATTTATATTTAGTAAAAATTTAATTATAAAATTATGTTATATGAACGTATATACAACTACTCTAAATAATCTTGATTAAGAAATGAAACCTACTATTAAAACTTTACTCAAATATCTAATATATTTAATTTAGATCAAACATTAAATTAGACAATTCATTGTTATGTTACGAATTTCTAAGGGTTTTGATATTAAATATAACCAAACAAAATACTTTTGTATCTTATCAGCTATTTTTAATTGATTATTATGGGATTGTACACGTATTGTTACACAAATAATATAAAAAAGCCACCATGGTGGGACTGACTTAAATGCAACAGTCTTGTATTCAATTCCCAATGAAAAAATTTGATTACTTTTATTTGCTAGTTCTGGTAACAAAAAGTTAAGTGTTGAGTTTCGTCACTCAAAACGCAACGGAGTGTCTTAACTCACATGTTCTATATGCGGCTCTCACATGATGTATATGCGAAAACGTTAAACTGAAAAAAAATAACCCTAACAATACATATTTTCATTTTCCAGATTACAATCACTCGAAATGCGATGGAACGCAGCTGCAGCAGTAAGATGAGGGGGTGCTCCATAGAAACCTCCACAGCGTCATGGTGTAGCTAGAGGGAAGCAACCGAGGACAGATAGCTGGTGATATGGAGATGAACGGGACGGAGGCTCGAGGCGAGGAGGCCGTGACGCTCGCTTTGAGTGTCGCCGTCACCGTCATCTCCGCTGTCGGATTGCTGCTCAACGCCTACATCTTGTTCGTAATTGTTATAACTAAACAGGTAATTTTTTATATAAGGTACTTTAAAGGTTTATATTTAGGTAATTTCGCTTGTG
Source organism: Heliconius erato x Heliconius himera (assembly GCA_013421005.1). Classification (NCBI taxonomy): domain Eukaryota; kingdom Metazoa; phylum Arthropoda; class Insecta; order Lepidoptera; family Nymphalidae; genus Heliconius; species Heliconius erato x Heliconius himera. Next base: position 27,407 of record JAATLQ010035485.1, read on the forward strand.
ATTTTTTTATAAAATATATTTATAAAAATATAAATAAATAACTATATTCGTAACCTTAGGTTTGAAATTTGAAATATGGCCGATATTTTAACATATGCTATGTTAAAATAATTTAGTTAAATGTAGTTTAGTTGTAGTTTAATAATTTAGTTAAAATATCGGCTGTCGGATATAATGATTAACTATAGAGTGCGTAAGAACAAGAACAAGAACAAGATCGAGGCAGCAGTCACTAAGACATACATTCATCTAATAAATAAGTTGTAGTATCGCGTAGAAACATATGTATATATTTACTGTTTATAATATGGGAATGGCAGACAGGTCTATGTACAACACACATATTATTACACTGTATATGTCTAATGTATGTATACACATGCACAAGAACATTTGTATTTTGCTATAACTGGAAATTTTTCAAAATATTCTTAAATTTATTAGTTATTCATGCAGATTTTGGAAGATTTTTTTTTGTATCCTTATCGTAATTAAATTATAAAAAAAAATGGTGTACTCAATTAAAATATTCTTCTCGAATTTATTAAAGCACAAAATTTAGGAAACGTTAATTCTGAACTAAATAAAAATTTAATATATAAAGAATGAGAGAGAAAAATATAAATATAGTTAAAGTTATATTAAAAATATACAGAACAAATAAAAAATATATAGAATAAAGCTTGAAAATAAAACAGATTCGTTCAAGTTTAATCTGTGGCTTAATTTTACCGAGAAAAGACTTTTAATGGAACACTTAAAACGTTGATACAAAAAAGACAATTGGTCTTTTGTTAAGGAGGGTTTTATAAGACTTAGACATATTTATTTCAAAATGTCTATATATTGATGGTATTTTCTCGCTCGATAGACAGTCTGTCAGATAGATGAAAACGAAAGATGTCATTCTTTTTCTAAATTAATAAAATAAAAAAAAACTCCTTAGTGACTAAAGCTACATTTAAAACTGCATTTTGAAAATACAATTCAATGAATGCAATTTGTATACTTCTAAAGAAGTAATTATAATTGCCTACAATGGTGACAATTGTAGGCAAGTACAGCTAAACACGTACATCGCTACTAACCACTCGCGGCTTCGCCCGCATACCACCTATAATATTTTTATTATGCTGCATTTGCCAACAGATTAATACATTCAATTATGAATACTACGTGGCTGTATGATAGGACGTCATCGGCGGCAAGGGCGGCCCCCGCGGGACTCGAGCCTAGGCTTGCGGCTGTAAACAGAGCGTGAATTATTTTAATTTTACATTTTCTCGAAAAGTATACGTCCAAATTACATGCTATAAAAGCCGAAGATTATCTTCATTAAATTGCGTTGATGATGAAATAACTTACGCTCGTAAGTTTGAATAAACATGTGGAATAAAAATCAATGAAATATCACCTTACAATTTTCAATTATTTTTGTTACAAAACGCCTTATTGTCACTTATTTATAAGAGATAGATATATTATATAGTTAGGAGTGTTATTTAATGTTAGGAATATTATGTTGGTTACGTATAGATTTCTATACGACACTTACTCATCACGGCACTATGACGCGATAGCGTCATCAATTATTATTAGTCTACCCTGCAACTTATTTGTGAACGATGATATAAAAGGTTGCACGGGCGTTGTACAGCCAGTCTTGGCTCTGGTGTGGTTCAGAGTACTGCTAGTACTCTGCCACTGACTAACCTCGACTACTCGGATAATTGATTATTTAGTTAATCAATTATTATCGTAATTATGAATGTGGTTAACACCTATTTGTAATTGCACTGGGCTGGAGCAGTGAAGGCGAGTGTTGATATATCGGAAAGGGTACCCTGAAGCCTACACCTGTGGTCGCAAGTCCCAGGCACTGCTCCATCCATGCTTCTCATCATTTAAAGGCCGTAAATAATATTAGTTGCAACTACCGTCCACATTTAATGTTAGTTCGATACGACTACCCTCTTGTTATTTATCACTTCCGACATATGTGAGGAATATGTCAGGATGTACGAGCAGTAACGATAGT
>JAATLQ010035486.1:0-29456 GCA_013421005.1 Heliconius erato x Heliconius himera
AGAGCGAAGAAATGATAATATAATTGATTTTATAGCAGTAAAGTAAGGGGGGGGATCGAACCCACAACCAGTTGGTTCTACAGTCACACTCTGTGCCGCTGCGCCACCACCGGCCTCTATACAACTAATGTTGATGTTAATCCAGCAAACCGGTATACCTCACGCCGTAGAGACCAATGTGTCTTGCTAGCAACGACTTACTAATAACCACCTAATTCATTACATTAACTTTGCTAAGTGCCAACTAAAACTTTAAGTTGGGCCATTATTTAAAATGATAGTTTATTCACATTTCGAATTTTTAAGGCATAATGTATGTAAGTATATTAATGCATAAATAAAAACTTGATACTCCACCAATCCTCCACTCCATCTCCACGTAATAATCAAGTCAAATTTCAAGTTCTAAATTTGAAATTTGCTCTAATTTTTGCCAGCCAAGTCAAATTTGAAGCTCTAAATTTGACTCGGCTATTTTTTACCACCAGACATCAAACCAAATATCAACTTAATTGTCAAATACAATTGATAGTACACAAACTTATCAACATAATAAAGCCTGTATGTAAAAAATTGTCAAGTAAAATTTAGAGCTTGAATTATAGCCCAAGTGAACACAGAACTCGGCTATATAGATCTCCAATTCTTTTGTTGGTGAAGTCGAGATCGACAAATTACTTAACATTTTACTTTTCTCTTATTTCACATTTATGTTTTTATGGAATCTATATTTTTTCTTCATTTGCATGACACAAGCATACATGCTCTGTCATTGCACATTTATCAACGTAAAAAAAAAGCTAATTAGACTTAGCAAGAATATAAAATCACAAGAACAACAAAAACCTTATCAAAATGACGATCTAAGGCTACGTGGCAACTATATAAGCATTTATAATTCAGGGTTGTACTTCGCTAATCTCGTATAATTCTGCCTTATCCGGCTTAAGGTCGAAACTCCGTTCTTCCGAATACCAACGCCATACCGTAAAGATCCTGAACCGAATTGCCCCTAACGTTCCCGTATCTATGTGTTATCACTAGTTCACAGAGATTGTATTTACATTGTTGGGTTATTCATGAACGCCGTCTGAATAAAGATGAACCGCAACTGCTGTACCTTCCACTTTTAAAACCATTAGCATCGTTGTAAAGTCTAACATAGCGTTACTTGGTCGGAAACACTTAAAGTTACTTTAAAAATATTTTAAGAATTTCACGTTACAATGTTCTTATGCAAGGTTTAACTGCGAAATAATTGCTTTCGTTCAATTACTCAACTGTGTGTGTATGTATGTTGAGGCCAGTCGTGGAGCAGTGGCACAAAGTGTGACGTAAAACCGATTGGTTGTGGGTTCGATCTCCACTCGAGGAGATAAAATATTTACTGAAATTTATATTTCCATTTAACAGTAACAACAGGCATTGCCTTGAAAATTCGGCGGTAATTAGGAAACAGAGTGTTATTATTTATTTCCTTCTGCTCTCGGCTAATCCATATGTTTACGGGATACAGCGCAAAGCTAAAAAAACAATGTATGCACACACATATTTCAATTTTTTTACATTAATTATTAATTTCTTTTAATATTAATCTTAGATAATCAATTTCACTAATCTCAAATTCAAAGTACAATAAATATACGAAACACTTGAACTTGATGCCTGTTAAGAATCTATCGAGCTCGAACTTATAAACTTCCTTGTAAACAGCAGAAAGCAGATCCCTTCCGGAGCTTTTAAAGAAAGTTAAAGTTTAGCCGGGCTAAAGCAATTTCTTTAAAATTTCACCAAGCTATATTGAAGAAGAGGTATTTGTAATCGGAAGTTAAGATCAGAAACGATATACTTTGTAGGCATCTCTAAATAATCCGGGGCTCGAATAAAGACGATATTACCGTGGAACAAACGCCCGTGTTGACTCTGTAATGGGAAAAAGCAAAAGAAAACATTGCGTTTGTTCTGTATCAAGACGCACACATTACGATTCGTTAGTCAATTCTCTTCGTAAATACTATAAGAGAGATTTTAGAAGGTCATGGAAATTTCTGTTTTGGTATTAAATTACTACCCAGTATGTAATTTAATTAATTTTTGGAACCGCAATTTGCCTCGTTACTAGAACGAGAAAATAAAAATATTAATTACTTCATTTCCTCGAGAGGGAATCGAACCCACAACCTGTGGCGGTGACCTCAATTATAATAATAATTTTGAATTTATTTATATTAAATTGTATTAAACAATATATTATGCAACTCAAATAAGTCAGAGTATTAAATGATTTAAGTAAAATTTATTACTTAAATTTAAAATACCTACCTACCTATACGTGGGTTACATCACAATTTTTTGAATATGGCGATGGACTTGTTACCAAGAACAGATCACGCTTTACTGGTTTACTTTTACTTATAAAAATAAAAAGTGAAACTACTCACTTATTTTAGAATTTTGTCCAAGTAATTTTATATAAAGAGAACATAATTTCACACCAATCAATGTGCATAGAAAAATCATTTAAAATTTTCAATGAATAAGATAACGGCCTTCTATTGAAATCATCTAAAACGAAGTCACCTTCACCGATGCATATTTTTTGAAAACATTATTAAAATTCAGTTTGAAGTGTAAACAAGCGGAGAGTTTGAACTACTTTTCTTTATACTAAGGCCGTAACGGACACGTGACGTCGAAATTTAGACAACAGTCGTTCCTCACGCGAGACGGGCCATATTGTAGCCCGCCTAAAGTACTGCGGACTAACGGTATGCCTTATTCGCTTAATTTTTTTTTTGTTAATTATTAGAAATATTTTAGATAAAAAAATATTCTTCGTCGTTATTTGTAGGAAGATGATTTCCGTGGGGTTCTTAGAGGATAGGTTTAAAGATGATTTAATTAATCTGTTTTTGTTTTATGTGGTTTACATACCAAATAAAAATAAATCAAATAAAAAAGCTTCACGATGTATCCCTCACATAGCAGGGTAGGCAGAGGGAACCTAGTGTTAAGACTCTCCGTCCCCCACTTTCCGCCAAGTTCTGGAAGCATTGATAAATAATAATTCATTCCTCCGAATGGGGATCGAACCCACAACCGTCGCGTTACAGTCTTACCGTTGTGTCCCTGCGCAACGACGGCATCATATTTCTTTATAAGATAATTAATGTTTTTGGGGTATTCTTTTATTGTATAAATAATTATGTAGTTTTAGCGGGCGACGCCGCGAGCAAGTATATAGCAGTATGTATATAAAAATTTTAATAATTCTATTTGATACAATTTATGTATGTATGACAATATATTACTTTCTATTCATGTTCACTTGGGATTTGTACTTTTTGATAAATCTTTAAACTAATACATATCGGAAAAATTGTAATCGAAAACAAGCCTACTGCCTACATCTATATAATACTCTTTTATTGTCATTTATTTAAAATAGAAATAAATGACAATAAAATAGTTACAGATATAAATGATCAGCTTCACACTGTATCCCGCACACAGCAGGGTAGGCAGAGGGAACCTAGTGTTAAGACACTCCGTTCCCCACTTTCTGCTGAATTCTGGAGGCAATTTTATTTATAAATGATTTTTCATCAAAATATCATTTGCAATAATAAAATACATATAATGCAAAGAGTAAAATCACTTTATTCAACTCCTTGAGTTTGTTCAACATTATTCAACTCCTGAGGCCAATCGTGGCGCAGGGGCACAAAGTGTGACTGTAAACGTGACTGGTTGTGGGTTCGATTCCCACTCGAGGAAATGAAGTATTTATTTAAATTTACATTTCCATTTCTTTGCTCTGGTGTCTAGGCAAAGCGCGGCGTTGAGTTCCGCCATTCAGCACGCAATGCCTCCAGAATTCGGCGAAAAGTGGGGAACGGGGTGTCTTAACACTAGGTTCCCTCTACCTACCCTGCTGTGTGCGGGATACAGCGTGAAGCTGTTTTTTTTTTGAGTTTGTTTTCCGACAAATATTTCGCGCGGCCACCATAATATTATGTATTTTTTTAACATAAATATGTATGACTATTAACCCACGGCCATATTAGCCCGGAGCAGTCACTCTAGTCCGATTTAATATTTCATCTTTATTCAAAGAGCCTTATGAATTAAACAACAAAAACTTAAAAGAAAATGTCGATACGCCGTCACTTTCAGTGCGTAACTTCATTTATTTTCCCGTTAAGAGTATTAAATATTTCATTTCGTTTTTTTTTATTATGTTTCGTCTTAATAAAAGCACTTTCATATTATATTACATGTGCGTATATGGATTTCCTCCTAGTGAGTATACTTTATACATATATACTTAGAAATTCGTATATTCGATATATTGTTTTTGAATATATATTTACTCGGTACTTACGTATGTAATAAATTATATGTTTTTGTTTTAGCTTCACGTTATTTCGTTTTATATAGGTTGAATATAAGCTATATTTATGTAGGAAGAGCTTAGTATTAAGAAAGTATAAAATATGAAAGGGTTCGATTCCTGAGAGGCCAGTCGTGGCGCAGCGGCACGAAATGTGACTGTAAAATCGGCTGGTTGTGGGTTCGATCCCCACTCGAGGAGATGAAATATTTACTTAAATATATATTTCCATTACTTCGCTCTGGTGTCGAGACTAAGCGCGGTATTGAGTTCTGCTACTCAACACTCAACGCCTCCAGAATTCGGCAGAAAGTGGGGAACGGAGCGTCTTAACACTAGGTTCCCTTTGCCTACCCTGATGTGTGCGGGACACAGCGTGAAGCTGATTTAATCTCTATTCGGCCAAATGAAAATATTAAATATTTCAATTGCCCGAGTGGGTATCGAACCCACAACATGTCATATGCATGTGGCCACCACGACTGGCCACAATATATTTTAATAAATATATTTAACCAGCACACAAGCTAAGGTCAAAAAAATTGAAAAAGTATTTGTAAACAATAAGAAATCTAATACACAAAAATATGGCAGGACAGTATATTCAACGTAACCCGCATAAAGCACGGCAAAGCACGAACCGCTTCACTCCTGTTCCATACAAGTGTGGTTTCCCACGCTCCATATTTAGAGATTCAGTTTTGTTTGTATAAGTCGTATCCGTATAAGTAGCGTGAAATTGATATCGGCTCAACACACGATACTGTTTACCAATAGTTAAGTTATGGCGGCTTGGGTTAAATGGTTTCATCGTGGAAATTGGGAAATCCAATTAAATTGTAACTTTTCATTTGGTTAATTACTATTTTTTAACTTAACTTAACTTAACTTAGCTTCACGCTTTATCTCTTGCGGGGTAGTCAGAGAGAACGGAGCGCCAAACGCTACGGTCTAACTAACTACTTTTTAGAAGTTAATTTTTTTGTGTACTATTCTAAAATAAATAAATTTAATATTATATTTACTTATTTACAAAACGTATTTTTCTTTCTTAAGTGTGGAATATCACTTTAAAAAATGTATAAATATAATACTATATTTATTTATAAATGGGGAGAATGGATTTTGATATGTCGTTTAATTTCGATTTAGATATTAATGTTACTAGGAAACCAATTACTAAATTTAAACTTAAATACGCGTTGCCATAGCAACTTGTACGCTACTTTATAAACATAAAAGTGTAAATATTGTTAATTGATGAATATTGGGTTTGCGTTGCACATTGTTGAGTTATAATTCCCCCAAGTTGAAATCGAACCCACAACCATTTAGACGCTATGTTAAGACCGCCCCCAATATATTAAAATCCATATAAATAAAAGACTGTATCAGATAAATTATTTGACCGCATACTCTGTTTAAAATGTTCTGAGCTAAACTCAACTAAAATGTTAAGCAGAAGCTTATAACGCATAGTTTTACCTTTTGTATATATATGCATTCACAAAATGAATTATATTTACACAGATGTCTAGTTAAAATATTTGAAACTTTTATAAACTCCTGAAGCCGTCGTGGCGCAGGGGCACAAGGGTGTGCCTGTTCGATTCCCATTCGGGGGAATGAGTTATTACTTTTTTAATATGGTCATTTCTTATCTCTGGCACCAAAAGCTTGGCATTAAGTTTTGCCACTCAACATGCAATGCCTCGAAAAATTGAGCGTAAAGTGGAGAACGGAGTGTCTTAACATTAGGTTCCCTCTGCCTACCCTGCTATATGCGGGATACAGCGTAAAACTGATATAAAATTAGCTATATTATTTAAAAAAATAATTAAATTAATAAATAACACAAATCGTCAAAATAATTAAGTTATATAAACGTACACGACATACCCTTCATACTATCCAATTAATGAGGCTATGAAATCACGTAACAAAATATCATACGACTAAATTGTTCCATAATGCAAATTAATATAACGTTCTTAAGTAATAGTTAATTTTATAACCTTTTACGTACTTATATTTATACATATTTATAAAAATGAATTACTTTTGTTTAAAATATAATTCTAACTTATTATTTGACTTCATTTTTGACGTCGTTGTGGTGCTGTTTTAAAATATGTAGATGTATTGTGAATTCAATTCTCAGGCGTTGAATTGTTTATATTTAGTTTTTTTTTTCGAGATATTTAATAGGGGCCAGTCGTGGCGCAGGGGCACAAACTTTGACTGTAAAATCGACTGGTTGTGAGTTCGATCTCATCATTTCGATCATATTTTCATTTCTTCGCTCTGGTGTCGAAGCAAAGCGCGGCGTTGAGTTCCGTCACTCAACACACAAAGCCTCCAGAACTCGGTGGAAAGCGGAAAACGGAGTGTTTTAACACTAGGGTTATTCTACCTACCCTGTTGTGTGCGGGATACACCGTGTTTTGATTTTTTGATTTGTTAGTAATTTAACGAACTATATTTCTAAAATTAAAACAAAGTTGAAAAGCATGATGAGGAAAACGCGTAAGATATATTTTTTGAATCTTAACACATCTTTAGATCTCACATAAAAAATATTTTAATTTGTTTTATTTTTTTATCATTACTATCGTTATCATTATCTCATTACTATCAATAACATTATCGCCGTAGATAAAAATATCATACTCATCGTCGCTTCTTCAATTGACTTTTCTCATTTATTTCAACTTTTAACTGGTAAGCTTCACTATTTTATAATTAGGTAGTCGTCGCCTTCAACTTTTTTGAATGGTACTTTAAATTGTAAAATGAAAAATCTGATATTTTTCCGATCCTGCAGATATTTCACACCGACATATTCCTAATCTATCTACATGGCAAATTCCATTTTTTTTTATTAAATTCAGTAGTTTCGTCAGTATTTGGTCAGTCACTTCTTTACTCTACCGTTACCAAGTGACGGACCAACATCACTTATATTTATTAATCAATTCTAAAAATATTAATAATTTTCATATATTTGAATTTATGATAAATTTCTCGCTATGTTAAAATTATGGTACCACAATGTTTACACATACCATTAACCACGGGGTAACAGGTCAGTCAGCGAATCGGCAAGTTACGAGGTGTTCTCGTTTAAGATAAGGAAACTCTCACAATTTGCTTTTTGTGTGATATCATAAGGCTATAACGTTTTATTTTTATTCAAATCAGCTTCACGCTGTATCCCGTACACAGCAGGGTAGGTAGAGGGAACCTAGTGTTAAGACACTCCGTTCCCCCCTTTCTGCCGAATTCTGGAGGCATTGCGTGTTGAGTGGCAGAACTCAACGCTGCGCTTTACCTCGACACAAGAGCGAAGAAATGGAAATATAAATTTAAGTAAATATCATCTCCTCGAGTGGGGATCAAACCCACAACCAGACGGTTTTACGTATACAGTCACACTGGCCATTTTTATTCTATTCTTTCAAAAATATTAGCTTATGAATAAAAACCAATATTTTGATTTAATAGTAGTATGGATTATTTATAAATTTTAAGCTTATAGAAATTAAGGTCCCTTCGCTTTACAAAAATAATAAAAGCCTTATTTACCGCCTTATAAATAGCGTCCTATCTGCCGAAGTATTTATTAACAAAATGAAAAGAAGCAAAAATATTTATTTACAAAATATATCACAAAATAAGTAAGCTTTTCGTCACAAAACCAACAGAGAAATGAAATGTAGTGAAAATAGAATAAGAAAAGCCCCGCCATTTCCGAATAATATATGTACTACTCTTTGTAAAGGGTAACAAAATTTTATTTCTAGTTAAATTGTGTTCCCAACACAGCCACTTCTTACGCCCCCCGGGTACCCCCCGGGTACCCTCGGGTACCCCCCGGTATTGACGCCCCGAGGCCCACGCGTGTAGAGTAGGCGAAGTTGACTTAATAACAATATCATTGGCCCCTTTTTGTCAACGTTTTCAATTTCTAAATGTAATTTGTCGCGAGTCTGCAATTGTATTACTTATTTCTTTATTTCGACAACACTTTTCACTTTGCCTTGCAGATGTGTTTATTTTTGTGTAAATTTTTATTTTTGATTTACAGTATATTTATTCCCTCTGGTTCCCTCTGTGTTGTGTAGGTTCCCTACCCTGGTGTGTGCGGGATACAGCATGAAGCTGATTTATATATTAATGATTAATAATAATAATTGCTTTTCAAAAAAGTGAAAATTATTTGACAGTGACATATCGAGTATATTTACCCCAACTTGTATTAGAACCGACATCCATCACACACTTTTAAGCACACTTATACTATACATAACTATAAATATAATATTTATTTTTGTATTAGTATTTACGCCCCATTATGGCAGCTACCACCTTTCATTTTCAACGCACCAGCTAATGAAGTGAAAGAAAATGATGGATGAGAGGGCCGTCACGACACTATTATGCCACCACCTTTTCAAAGGCCTTCCTGTATTACGTAATAAACTGTATAGAATTAGTTTTACAACTTGTATGGCGTCAGTTCTTATGTTACCTTTCGATCAAATTCTACTAACTGTAATTACAATTGTATTGTATTTAAATAATTATGCAGAGAATTACGTGCTGAGTGGCGGAACTCAACGCCTTGCTTTATCTCGACACCAGAGCGAAGACATGGAAATATACATTTAAATAAATATTTCATTTCCTCGAGTTGGGATGGAACCCACAACCAGTCGCGTTTACAGACACACTGTGCCCCTGCGCCGGCGGAAAATGGGGAACGGAGTGTCTTAACACTAGGTTCCTTCTACCTTCCCTGCTGTGTGCGGGATACAACGGGAAGCTGTTTTTTTAATTTTAAGTATGGAGAGTATAGTATCTGTGAATGCGTATCATTGTTTAGCTTAAATGCAATTGTAACAAACAAAAATACATAACTTATACATACTACAAAAAAAAATTCGTCTAGCTTTCCACGTTTCTTTGATATATTACGTTCCATTAATTATTGAACTGTAGTTGATTTTGATTTATCTAGTTTTTCCGAACCTGAATATCGAAACCTCGTTCTGTGCCAATTTTATTGTTGTTTTCATAGGAACAATCGCCTACCATGACTCTGCTGATCAGATTGCTTCATTTATCTTTTGTATCTACATTGCTATCATTTAAATGTCTACATTATTCATTAAAATGTAATTATTTATATTTATTTAATTATTATAAGTAAATATTTAGTTAAATAACTGTATTGAGGTAATCATGGCGCAGTGGCAAGCGTGTGACTTTAAAAGCGATAGTTGTGAGTTCGAGTCCTATTTGCGGGGTTGAATTAATATTTATTAATAGTTTTATTTATTCGCTCTAGTAAGAAGGCTCGGCACGACGTTCCGCCATTCAACACGCAATGTCTCAAAAATTCGGCGAAAAGTGGAGAACGGAGTGTCTTAACACTAGGTCTGTCTGTCTACCCTGCTATATGTTAAATTATACCATAAATAGAAGCAAAATTTACAAAAATGTTAAATAACTGTCCAATTTCCCAACAAACGAACACCCCCTAAAAAAAACAGAACCACGTCGGTTTAAACAAAATAGTAGCTACAATATCAATCCAAAGATATCATGTTCCCTTTACAATATTATTCAGACGAAAACGTCCAAAGGCAAAGGCGCGTGTAAACAATATTTGCCGCACAATAATTAAGTTTAGTTTCGCACATTCACAACCCAGTTATAGAGGACCTACAATATCTTATTCGGGGAACCTTGTTTAATTAACGTTCCTCGGGTGTCACCATTAAGTCAGCAAGTGTAACAATGGAATGAGGCTTTGTTTGTGAGGGTATCACTTAAATCAGAAGTCACGAAACTAGGGCCCGCTTCCAAATAACTATACACAAGTTAGTATTTCACATACAAAACCAAACAAACCAAGACTTAGTTGAGATGTACTAGTTGTCGCTATATAGATAGAATACTACCACACGGCCCTCAGAGCTAAAACTTTGAGAGCCGCTGGTTCAAGTTGACTCAATTCCGCGATGTTAATTAGAATCACTGATACCCGCGCGATATTCGCCTTTTGTTGTTGTGAATTATGACTCTATAGCCAATTATGAATGGTATAACAATTGTCTTATTATTGAGTTTCAAGTGTATTTGGTTCATATATAATAATAATTTATATTTTTTAAATTTTTTTTTTATTATTTTTATTTTTTGATACAAAAAAGGCCATTCCACGCTGTTCTCTAATGAGAAGAATTGAAATTTAAAATCTATATAAGGCTGAAAGAGCAATCAATGCTATTGTAAAAATATTGTTTGTTAATTTTAAATAGAAAGAAGTTCATTGAAAATATTTTCAATTAACTGAATGTACAATAAATACAACAAAATTGTACATTATACTAGTTATCTTTTTTTTTTCAATTGCATATTTATATAGGCCAGTCATGGCGCAGGGGCACAAAGTGTGACTGTAAAACCGACTGATTGTGGGTTCGATCCCCACTCGAGGAGATGAAATATTTACTTAAATTTATATTTCCATTTTTTTCGCTGTGGTGTCGAGGGAAAGCGCGGCGTTGAGTTCTGCCACTCAACATACAACACCTCCAGATTCCGGCAGAAAGTGGGGAACGGAGTGTCTTAACAATAGGTTCACTCTGCCTATCCTGCTGTGTGCGGGATACAGCGTGAAGCTGATTTATTTTATTTGATTTAAATTTATATATCTTTTTTGTCTCTAATATGGACGATTATAATAAAAATAAAAATAATCTACTGCATCCGATACTCTTACTATCAAACTCAACGTTGTTTTTATCTCTGAAACTCGAGACTTTCTTAAAAGACACTTTTGAGAAAGTTTTTATCAGAATAAAATAAATCATTTCACGGGTGGCCTTGACAGAGCGAAAGCTAAGCGATATCACAATTTTGTTAATTTTTTTATTAAATAAAAAAGTTTTAAAATTGATGACAAAAAACTGCGCCATTCATAATTGTGTTTAAAATATAAAACATAAAAAGTTCTTAAAGCAGTATTTATTTTCTTTCACATTTTTCATTTTGCTTAAAAACTAACATAAATACATGTTGTTTGCTTTTTTTTTTAGAATTATTGCCATTTAAAATAATTTTATTTAAAACTTTTTCTAATAAAAAAATATATATATAAATTAATAAAGTAAACGATATCTTTATATTATAACAGTCATATTTATGTTTTGGATTTTTTTATAATTCTGATTAACTAAAAAGAAATCTCTTAAAACTTGACATAATTTTCGTTGTGAACATTTAGCTTAAAACTAAACAAGTATTTTGGAGATTTTATTGTAATCGCTCTACATTTTACCCTTAGTTTGGTAGTTTCCAATTTTATTGCCTCATTCGGTGGACCATCCATATATTAAAGTATTTGTTTATATCACACAAAATTTTAATTGTTAATAATCAATACGATATATTTTATATATGTACAATTAGGTAATATATAGGGCTTATGTCTTGGCGCAGTGGCACAAAGTGTGACTGTAAAACCGACCGATTATGGGTTCGATCCCCACTCGAGGAGATGAAATATTTACTTAAATTATATTTTCATTTCTTCGCTCTGGTGTCGAGGCAAAGCGCGGCGTTGAGTTCTGCGACTCAACACGCAATCACCTCCAGAATTCGGCAGAAAGTGAGGAACGGAGTATCTTTGATTAGGTTCTAGTCTAGGCCAATCGTGACGCAGAGGCACAAAGTGTGACTGCAACGTCGACTGGTTGCGGGTTCGATCGCCACTCGAGGACATTAAATATTTATTTAAATTTATATTTTCTTTTCTTCGCTCTGGTGTCGAGGCAAAGCGCGGCGTTGAGTTCCACCACTCAACACGCAATGCCTCCAGAATTCGGCAGACAGTTGGGAACGGAGTGTCTTAACACTAGGTTCCCTCTGCCTACCCTGCTGTATGCGGGATACAGCGTGAATTTAATTTAAAAAAATCTTAGAAACGACAGAAATTACACAAGAATTTTCAATTCAATATCGAACCTTGGACTACGATCAAATAACTACATTGTAAATCTATCATCCCACACAAAATGCATTCAAATCAGTTAATGTCAAATGCACGAGCTTGCGGGCGGGACGTTGGCGCTCATACATCGAATGCTTGCAATAACTTATGAGTTAGGCATCGAGTTAACACCAGTTACTATTGAATAAACATGGTTCTACTATAACTGAGAAACTATCAGGATTTATTTGTGGATATATATACATAAAAAATTAATACAATAAATCCAATTAAATCTTTAAAAGTAAAAAATGGGTGAAATGGGATTTTATCTAAATTTCTATTAATTCCTAAAGGATTATTGGACAATGTTTGATGTAAGTGAATTATAGTTAATATTAAAATAATAAATGGGAATAAAAAGTCATATGTTTCTTTTTAATATGGTTGATAAATATAAAAATCGTATGTTTATAAATCTTTCTATTTTTTTTATTTTTGCGGTGTTTAGTAATAGAATATGGGTTATCTTAGCCTTAATTTCTACTTATTTAAACAAGATAATTCGAACCTATAACGTACGTCATATAATAAATTATTCTCGTTGTCACCAAGACATCATTGAAAGAAGTTTTATCAAATCACACAAGACCAAACATTCTTTTAGGAATCAGTAGTGTTTAATATAAAAAAAGAGATAATTTAGAATGGACTACAAGCAGTTTATTACAAAGTTAGCTTTTACAAACTATATTTCTGAGAGAATAAATTCTCCAGAATCCGGCAGAAAGTGAGGAACGGAGTGTCTTAACACTAGGTTCCCTCTGCCTAACCTAAAGAAATATGAGAGAAAAAAACATTTTAAATCAAAATTTATAAAAGGCTTACATACTTTATATATCCCTTCATTTAATAGTAACTTGCTGACAAGGGGATTACCGAAACGCAAGTACCAACCGGCTTCGACCCACATCGAGTAAGTCACGATCAACCGACTAAGTCATATAGGGATTACGACACCAATCTCTTGATTGACGCTTCTTACTGACTGCTGGAATCTTCTTTTAATGCTGGAATATTGATGGACTAACTTAAATTTTAGTTTACTGTTTGATTCGACCCTCGCATAGCTGGCTCTTGGGTTTTTAACATCATAATAAATGATATACGTTGACAAAAAAAATTAAATTTGAGGAGAACCGATTTTTTTTATTAATTTCTAATCTCATTTCAATTTAAGTAAACACATTTGAGTATGTTTAAATGATTGTGGATTTATATGTACATTGAATGTGTATTTGATTATAGTATTTGGAACGAAAATTTATTAAATTGATTATTTTAACTAGGACTTTTATTGCAATGCGGTCTATAGATATATCGTAGTTACATTTTCAGCCGATTTTTTTGTGGCGTTGCATGTTGAGAAGCGCAACTGAACGCGCTTTTGTTTTGGTACTCAAGCGAAGAAATGACATTGTTGTGTCTTGCGCCGCAACTGCCTCCATCTACTTATAATCAAATAATTTATTTTAGGTACATCCCAAAGAAACATTTATTCTTTTCAAATATAACAATATCACATACATAAAAGCATCTAATATGTTATATACAATATTCCAAAAAAAGAAAGCAAATGTCTAAATACAAGTTAGTTGAATACTTCCCCGAACGGAATCTCGCCGACAAGGGGATTACGGAAGTAAGCGGCAAGCAACTGTTAGCCACGACCCAGATCGCATAATTCACGATCATCCAACTTACTCATACAGGGATTACGATGCCAATCTCGAGATAGAGGATTGTTGAACCTTCACTTAAATCTAAATTAAGCCACCTTGCAACACATTCTGTGTTATGTGTTCGTGTTTTGTTGTTTAGTAGATATGTGTAATATTATGTACTTACTGACTTACATACATACATACATGTCTTACATCTCTACTAGTCTAATCTAAGTTTGAGAAATTTTAATATTAAGGTAAGACGTGTCACAGGGGCTCAAGCATGTGGCTGTAAACGTGACAGATTGTGGGTTTGATTCGCACTCGTGGAAATGAAATATTTAATAGTTTCATTTATTCGCTCTAATGTCATGGCAAAATACGGCGTTAAGTTCCGCCTCTGAACAGTGGAGTATCTTAACTGCCTATATGCGGAATACAGCCCGAAATTAAAAAAAACCGGACAAGCGCAAGTCGGGTTCGCCCACCGAGGGTTCTGTACAAAAATTGGAGGACTCAAGCCTGTTCTGAAACTCAGGCTTAGCTCAGTCAGAGCCCTTTCATCTAATATCTCACTTCAACTAGCGCCTTTAATACCAAACATTGCTCCACGTCTAGGGCTATTATTTTTAAAAATTTAACCACAAACGTATAGTTTTGATTTTCAGAAAAACTCAAGACCTCCAATTTTTGTAAGGTTTTTTTTATTATTTTAATAGATCGTGCAAACAAAAACAAACAAGAAAAAAAATTATGTTATTCTTGCAGTCTTTCTATTATATTTAATTGCCTAATCAAAAATTCAAATTTGAACGTGTTGAAAAGATAATAATATTAAAAAATATATACATATATCCAATTTTATATTGAGAAATGTTAATATTTGCGAGATATAACCTCGCTGTATGGCCGTTGCGGTTGAATTAGATAATTAAGCTCTCACGATGTAAGCCTCACCGCAAATTAGTTGACCAGAATCTTCAAACAAATTTTCCCATAAATAGTAAATGTTTGAGGCCAGTCGTGGCGCAGCGGCACGAAGTGTAAACCGACTGGTTGTGGGTTCGATCCCCACTCGAGGAGATGAAATATTTATTTAAATTTATATTTCCATTTCTTCGCTCTGGTGTCGAGGTTAATCGCGGCGTTGAGTTATCCCACTCAACACGCAATGCCTCCAGAATTCGGCAGAAAGTGGGGAACGGAGTGTCTTAACACTAGGTTCCCTCTGCCTACCCTGCTGTGTGCGGGATACAGCGTGAAGTAAATGTTATTTGACATGGTTAAATGGAAATTACTTTAAGCAGGATGTAATATTGTTATTATTTATTTAATTTCAAAAGATTTACGCCATTATACCGTAATGGAAAATGATGAACGATAAACGATATCTGATTATGCACACGGTGGTTGTGGATACCATCCCCGCTTGGAAGAAATTATTATACTTAAATTATTTGGAGATTTTATTTTTTGAGGCCGGTCGTAGCGCAGCGGCACGAGGTGTGACTGCAAAACTGACTGGTTGTGGGTTCGATCCCCACTCGAGGAGATGAAATATTTACTTAAATTTATATTTCCATTTCTTCGCTCTGGTGTCGAGGCTAAGCGCGGCGTTGAGTTCTGCCACTCAACACGCAATGCCTCCAGAATTCGGCAGAAAGTGGGGAACGGAGTGTCTTAACACTAGGTTCCCTCTGCCTACCCTGCTGTGTGCGGGATACAGCGTGAAGCCAATTTAATTTAATTTAATTTGGAGATTTTAATAGTCGAGGCCGTCGTGGAGCTTGGACACAAAGAAGAAAATATAACGTGACGGTTATGGGTTCGATCCCCACTCGAAGGAATTATTATTTATTTATATTTTCATTTCTTCGCTCTGGCACTAAGGCAAAAAGCCCGGAGTTTAGTTCCGCAACTCAACACTCAATACCATGAAAAATTCGGCGGAAAGTGAGGAACGGAATGTCGATACAGCGTGAAGCGTGCGTGCAGCGTGACTTTATTTATTTTTGTTTGAAATTATTATATTTCAATAATCTCCGGACTGGTAATACAAAGTGTCACCTAAGGAAACAAAATTATAAAAAATACAAGGAAACAGTAACAATTCGGTATCTTATTAATTAAAATTAAACACTTATTTTTAATCAGATAATAATTGGTTTAATTAAAAAGGGTAACCGAAACAAATAGAGATCGGATCACACGGGCTAGTCCCAATTTAGGGGTCCGATGTTCGGTTATTACTTGCCGTAATGTGCTCTTTAACTTTTATGGGCTGAGTTTGGGATGAACCGGGCCGGTGGGGTCTAATATAGGACAAGAGTTTTATCAGTTCTTACTTTTACTTTAATTTCTAGAAATTTTATGGTCGAGGCCGAAAAGAAGTGACCTTTTTCACGCAAGTGCTAACTTTAACTTCTAATCAATGTCATTGTATGTTACTTATTTAGAAAACGTATAAAATTTTTGAACGTAGCGGCACTCGAACCCGCGCCTCCTGGAAACCGACCAGGCGCTCTGACCACTAAGCCATACGTTCTCCTTTTACGTTCTCATTGTATGTTTTTTTTAAATTAACAAACAACCATAGCTATAATAATAATAGGAAATAAAATTAATTTGGTTGACAAAAAATGTTTGTTAATAAAAGCTTTGCTGTCTTCCGCACACAGCAGGGCAGGCAGAGGAAACCAAGTGTTAAGACACTCCGTTCCCCACTTTCTGTTGAATTCTGGAGGCATTGCGTATTAAGTGGCAGAACTCAAGACCGCGAAAAGCTTTTTTTTTAATAAAACAAGTCCAGGGAAGAAATTATTTCATGATTGTTTTAATAATAATTAACTTAATTATTTTATTAATAAATAATTATGTTAATTATTATATAAAATACCGTAGCGTTTGGCGCTCCGTTCTCTTTGACTACCCCGCAAGGGATAAAGCGTGAAGCTAAGTAAGTAAGTAAGTATTTTATTAATAATTTATAATATGGAACCTATATATCCAAATGTCCAATGTTTCTAAGTCCGGCAAAAGGAGAGAGAGAGAGAGAGATAGAAAACACCTCTCAACTACCTACTTTCGACCGCCAAACAACAATTAAACTGACATTACCTAAAGTAATACGTAAAATCAAGTAGCCCCCAACTTGTACTATAAATTACCACCCTTTACACTTCATCGAATAATAGAAGAGGGTGCTTTTAAGAACAATTACAAGGGAATATATTACGGAACCCTAAAAGGTTACGAATTTCACCATATTAGGTTACCTCAGGTGGGTCGTATATATAGACTGAGTGCCTATTTTGCAAATGTCACAAGGTGCGGGACCGCTACTCGACGTCTTTATTTTTTCTTCAACTTAATGGTATCGTTGAAAATTTTCTTTACGGCCAATAAAAAGAGTGTATGTTTTTGTTTTTGTTACACGATATAAAATGATGGACGTTTTACAACTTTTCTTGTAAAATGAACATTTTCTAGATACTTTACGAGCAATATGGAAAAAACTCAAAGACAGCGATAATATTTTTTATTCTTTAGAATACATCAATTTTTTTTATAGAATGTAAGTACTAAGTGTATTACTTTTGTTTTGGCACACGTCAGATTCACGCTGTATCCCGCGCACAACAAATAAGTGTTATAAAAGTGTATTTATCAATTTCTTTAAGCTAATAACTTTGTCGCTATTGGAATTAGACGTGATAATATTATATCCACAGCAATAAATATGCAATATATAACATAGCCTATAAATTGAGCTTACCAGAGCTTAAGCGAAAGACGTTTTTACAAAATCTCCCGCTCTGAACAATCATAAAACTGTTATTAAAAATGAAACGCTAAAGCGTAGACCCGTGTCGTCTCCAAGTTTTATTCCTCGCGTGGTCCCTATAAAGTCCCAATAAAACTGTCTGCCGTGCTTTACAACGCCTGAGGTGGGGACTCGAATTATTACAAATATATTCAGTATACGAGATCGCATTGCATCATAGGGGAGCTGTTCATGCTGCTTTCTTGCATAAACTTGTAGACCTAATAATTTGTATCCATAATTTCTTAGTATATACTGTTCTCTATGTGTATATGCATACGTACGTGTAGGTATATGCATCATTACATACATGTCTTAATGTATTTGTTTTTTTTCTCTGTATTCTGTATAACGGGGTAGGCAGAAGGAACCTTATGTTGAGACACTTCGTTCCCCACTATCATCTGAATTTTCGATAAATTGCATGTTGAGTAGTAGAACTCAACAGCCGCGATTTGTTATATTTCACGCTGAGGGAATCGAACCCACATCCGTCATATTCATATTCTTCTGCGCCACGATGACCTCTTTGTATCTGGAACGAGCAATATTTAATTTGGGATAAATTCTCCCGTCCATCCACATCCATCCCATTCACAGTCTGTGCCAATGCGGCACCACAACCTCATGCAGGTATATTGTACAATGTATATATTAGAAGTCAACACTAAAAATAAAATTCTACTTTTCCCTACAAAGTTGTTAGAAAATAACTTTTCAATTCAACAAGCAGGAAGACCAACTAGAAAGCTGTTCTTATTTAAATATATATACTTTAAAAAATAACTAGAATGTCACATATGGTTTTATTTCTTGTTATTAGGAAAGCGGTAGGGCTGCATTTTTCTCAGTTTCACTCTTACGGCACTTTCACTTTTCAAGGTTAAACTAAACCGGACTGGAAGATGTGGATTGTATGCTCAAAGGCCCTTACAAAGGAGAAAGTTCAAGTACAGATCATAAATTTCGTTTGCATAACGCAAAACAAGATTTTTTATTACATGAACAGGTGGTAAGAAATAAATATTTATATTTAAAAAATAAGCTTCACACTGTATCACGCACACAGCAGGGTAGACAGAGGGCACCTAGTGTTAAGATATTCCGTTTCCCACTTTCTGCTGAATTCTGGAGGCATTGCGTGTTGAGTGGCAGAACTCAACGCCGCGCTTAGCCTCGGCACCAGAGCGAAGAAATGGAAATATAAATTTAAGTAAATACCTACTTCATCTCCTCGAGTGAGGTTCGAACTCACAACCAGTAGGTTTTATAGTCACACTTCGTACCGCTGCGCCACGACTGGCTTAAATATTTCATATACTCAATATTTATATTTACTCTTATAAATTTAATTTCAATTATAATTTATATTTAATACTATTTTAATGTATTCATAATGTTTAACAAATATCTTGAGAATTCCTTAAAAGATAGATACATATACTTCGATGGGCAATAATTTAATTCGTAACTCAATTCATTTTACCCTTTTGTGAAAATAATTTCCTTTGCCGATGAAGTGATGCGAATAATGATTTAATTAAATTTTATATCATTGTCTGTCACCATTCGTATCGTTACTTCGTGTTTAAATTAAATTAGGAGGACATTTGTCACTTGCCTGTCAACTTTCTTCGATCTTTTCTAGAAACTTCTTGCTAGTTTAAAATGAAACGTCTCAAAGTATGTGTTCGTTGAATATCAATTGGCTTTTCACAACTATTTAAATTCTGCTTGAGCGGCTTGTTTACGTAATACGGTTTTTTTTTTTTTTACTTTTACGGCTACAACGTAAAGTAAATAAGATAGAGAAAAATAATAACCTGTGTTGCGTTCTCATTATAGTAAAGCAAAATTAATTTTTAATTAAAAATTATCTGTGCAATTTTTAAAATATCCGATTCCCGCATGAGTGTTGCGGTCGCGAATTGAATGACCGCGCAATTCGTTTAATAATTTATTTAAATATTTTGCAGATCTTTGGCATACATCCCATTTTATTATGCCAATTTTATTTTAAAACTTTTATGTAAAGCTTTATTATAAAAGATATAACTTACATATAACTTTTAAATGGATAATTTATTTAATATGCTTAATATCGATAAACCATGTCGAATTTTATTTATCTCAAAATTATATAATATGCATCTCTTAGCTTATATTTAAAAAAAAATATTCCTAGTTTAAAAAAAATAACAAAGGTATAAGAAACCTTTTTTAATTTAAATAAAGTAAATTGTGAAGCTTAAAAGCTGATTCTATACAATTTATTAAAATAAATACAAAGATGAGTCAAACAGACTTGAAAGCTTTCATCGAAGTAAACTGAGCTAATATTTCTTTCATTATGATCCCGGGAGGCGAAAAAAAATATAAATTGAACCCACTAACGATTACTGCACAGTATATACTTTTTCTACAATAAGTTAGAAGGAATTTTGACGCTAGCTCGATTTCTTCACTTTCATAATTACTTCAATTTTCATTTTGCGCTTAATTTTAACTTGAAATAAGGCAAAAAACTGAGTACATTAGAGTTTCGTATAATGAAAGAATAAGATTTACTTGGTAATCTTTGTAAAGTTTGAAATGAAAACCTTAAAATATAAAGAACCTGTCGTATTATAGAAAGTACTATCTACGTTCTGTTACTAGTACCTTTATTGTCTTTTTTTTATTGATTTCTTATGTGATAAAATATATCAATATTATTTAAAACAAATATAATTATAAAATTTATATAGCAACGAAATAACAACAACACAAATCCTTAAATAGATAAAAGAAAACAAACGAACCGTCATAGTTACACCGCTAATATTGAAACTGTGTATAGCAATTAGAAAGTTTACCACGATACCAATTCGGCGTCTTAATATCTATCTGTTCCTTATGTACCCATGTCACGGTGCACTCCACACCGCCAGGTGATAAAAACAATAATACATATTTTTAAACATTTTTTAAAGTGTTATTCCACACTTAGGAAAGAAAAATACTTATTTAGAAAACGCGGGCGCGGGTTCGAGTCCCGCTGCGTTCAAATTTTTATACGTTTTCTAAATAAGTATCATTTATAGAGTTTAAATGTCCTTAATGAACCCACCCAAAACCCCCCACCACTCCCATCTAGATACGACCCAAGACCCAATTTTCTCAATTACCGGGATCAAGAGAAGTAAATGAAATGAGAGTAATCATTATCTCATTCGTTTATTCTTCTCTGCACGCCTTCGTCGCTGGAGGCTCCCTAAAATAAAACATTAAAAGACTGCTACAGATTATCACACAATTTATTCAGGTGCTTAATTTGAGCGGCTATCTCGCTTTGAGAGCAATTTTGTATTTTTTTTTTTATTTATTTCACTTAAACACGGATCCGAGGAGATTTACCTACATTATTCATTATGAAAGCACCTCGTACATAATATAAGGTAATTGCGGTATTTCTCCGTTCAAGAAAGAAGAGTATAGAGTTGTAAAGATTTTTTAAAATTGTTTACTATTTTTTGTTCAGCTTTACGCTGTATATCGCAGCCGCTCTCCACTTTTCTCCGAATTCTGAAGGCATCGGGTGTTGAGTGACGGAACACAACGTCACATCATTGATAGCATCGGAGCGAAGAAATAAAAACATTAAATATCTTATTTCTTCGAGTGGGAATCAAACCCACAACCAGTCACATTTACAATCACACGCTTATGCACTGCACCACGACTGGCCACAACATTTTACTTACATGAAAGTTATAAATACCACCAACTGCCATTTCCAATAGCCAGAACTAACAGCGAGACATACGTCTACACAAACTTATAGTAAATCGGAGTACATTCGTCACACTCGACTGGAAGCTTCAGCGATTATAAAGGCACAAATAGGTATTAAATTGAACAGATTTTGGTGCAGCCATTAAACCCTATACTGCGAAGGAGCACACGCTTAGATTGCACTCGCCCGAGTGGTTGGCAGTCCAATCGAAACTTTTGATTAAAATCAAGCAAACCAAGAACAGAACGCTGATTCCAACTGAATGCATACGTATATCTTTATTTGAGCTCTCCCCGATATATTCAGATTACATGAAATATCTCATTTACATAAACAACCAGAACTGTGGAAACAAAATTGTTTTTCATTGAAATATAATTCAAATTTGTCCAGCTATTCTTTTACATGAATTTAAATTGCAACGTTTAAACGCTTTTTGTATCTGTGCTGTGGAACATACGATTAATAGGTTATATTATTATTGCGAGATTTCTGGATTTGATTTCGGCTATAAATATTAAGAAACCAGAACTCAGCGGGAAGTGGAGAACGGAGTGTCTTAACACTAGGTTCCCTCTGCCTACCCTGCTGCCTATTAAGTGCGGGATACAGCGTGAAGCTAATTTATTTTTTTATTTATATTCATTGCTCATTGTGAAACAAAACGTGGGGGTCTAATTACACCCTTCTGGTAAAGGTGACTTTGGAGGTCCCACGTCAAATGCCACATGCAAAAATGATTTAAATACAGGCCCTAATCCTCTCAGGCGTGAGGTGCCTTTAGGATTTAATCCGATTAATATGAGGGTTAGGGTGAACTCTGGGCGCCAGCACCAACTGGTTGGCTTGAATGTAAAAACATTATAGGGCAAGTGGCAAAATGTATTACATAATGTAAATTGATTGCTATTTTTTTTTAAAGGAGCAATAACTTTTTTACTACATTGTAATTTAACATAAAAATAAAAACGTAATCATATTTAAGTACAGGTTGCTTTTTTGTGAGATTCATATTTTTTTATCTTCACATATTTTACAATTTTGAGGAAATTTACAATATTAAAACAATTATATCATCATTTTCTCTAACTAATTCATATCTGTTGAGTGATGAGTGACGGATCTCAACCTTAACCTGACCGAAGGAACTACTACATAATAAATATATAGATTTTTTCAGTAGATTCAAATTCACGTCTCAAATAGTCCCTTCTAATGTAATATCAAAAAAAATATTAAAAAATCATAAAATACCACATATTCCAACGGTATATTCAAAATGTCAAATAACACTCAATAAATCAAGTTCAATCTATATATTTTACAATATTATAAAACACATATTATACTTTAATAGCTAGCTTTGTTTCAATTAAAATGGGATTGAATAACTAAACTAACATCCTATAAATTCTGTATCAGAATAGTTGATCCCTACACGTTACACGCGTGTACGGTGTTCTGGCTTCCGATGCGGAAATTCCATTAGTGTTCGCTTTATAACTAAAACCGAAGTGGATAATTATATCATTTTTGTAGTATTTATATAAGCATTCAATTCTGGTGGTATCTTGGGTTAGGACTTTCGAAGGAAGTAATGAAGCAGCAGAGTAGGCAGAGGGAACATAGTGTTAAGACACTCCGTTCCCCACTTTCCGCCAAGTTCTGAAGGCACTGCGTGTTGAGTCAACTATATAACTATATAACTCGCGGAACTCAACGCCGCGCTTTGTACACACGACACCAATGTGAAAATATAAATAATTAAGTGTAGCTCTTTAACCGGATATATTTTTTGAATAGATATTAATCGCGTATACTTAAAATCATCACTCACAATCAATCACATTAATGTGTCAAAATCGTTATAATGAAAGATCTTACTAAAATAGATAATTCAATTATAAAATCTTTTTCTCATTTTCATGCAAACACCCTCTCAACTTTAGCAGAGCTAAACAAAGATGACCGGAAGTAATAACGTTCACAATCTAAGCAACATTATTTATAAGATATTTACTATATAAATTAAATTTACTTTTTCTATTTAAATAGTCGACATGAAAATGTGCTTATTATTTAGAGTTATAAACTGTTTAAAGAGTTTAAAAAATGTAGTTTATACTTAATATATCTTTTGAGGCTAGTCGTGGCGCAGGGGCACAAAGTGTGAGGTGCAAGTGGAAACGGAGTGTCTTAACACTAGGTTCCCTCTGCCTACCCTGCTGTGTGCGGGATGCAGCGTGAAGCTGATCACCTGTTTTTTTTTTGTTTTCACATAGTGATAAAGAAAAGAATATACATACATATAAAGTATATCGTACAGATCAAAAATAATTTTATTAAATTAAGTACAACTGATATATTGTCCGAAAATATTTGTAGAGTAAGAGCAGTATAAACGAGTTAAATCCTTCTCCGCGTCGGTTACGATCGGCGACCATGCGAAAATTCCATTAGTGATCTCGAATTTAGGCACCCGATGTTTATATCAGCTGTAATTAGCTTGTGAATGCCTAGCTTTGCCTATAAACACTGAATCTGTTTTGTAAATTCGTGTATTATATATTACATACGACATTTGATGAATGTATCGAATTTTGTGATACTATACCAATATTATTATGATATATTTAACAAATTTACTAAGAAAATTATTTTGAATATAAGTATATTAAGATGATAGTTTTTTTCCTAAAAATATATATAAAAAAAATATAATCAAATATAATTCAGCTTCACGCTGTATCGCGTGCACAGCATAGAAGGCAGAGGGAACCTAGTGTTAAGACTCTCCGTTCCCCAATTTCCACCAAATTCTGGAGGCATTGCGTAATTACTGGTGGAACACAATGCTGCGCTTTGCCTCGCCACCAGAGCGACGAAATGAAAATATAAATGTAAATAAATATTTTATTTCCTCGAGTAGCGATCGAACCCACAACCAGTCGCGTTTACACTCACATTTTAAGCCTCATCCCATACCCTTCGCATAATTTAAATTGTACAAGTATATTGCGATGATAAAAAAAAAATCTATAAAAACAATTTTAAAAAAGATAAACCTTCAAACATTCGAAAAAAAATAATATTATGAACATCATAGTGTTGTACCAAAACTTATTATCTTAAAATTTAAAGACCATATAACACAGGTACGTGATTTTGACATCCAAAGGTATTTAAAGAGAGATTTTAGAGGTCGGTTACTCTCGTTCACCGGTACAGTACTTAGTCTTTGTACCGTAAACGCTAGTGAAAGCCACTCAGGACCCTATAAACTCGTTTACCATTGAGTTTTCGTTGTGAATTCTGTATTACGGTTCTATAAATCGCATTTTACGATTTGCTAAAGGTATTACCAGTCTGTCTCGTTTTATTTTATGACATTGAAAAATAAACATTTTTTTTTATTAGCTTCACGCTATATCCCGCACACAGCAGGGTAGGCAGAGGGAACCTAGTGCTAAGACACTCCGTTCTCCACTTTCTGCCGAGTTCTGGAGGCATTGCGTGTTGAGTGGCAGAACTCAACGCCGCGCTTAGCCTCGACACCAGAGCGAAGAAATGGAAATATAAATTTAAGTAAATATTTCATCCCTCGAGTGGGGATCGAGCCCACAACCAGTCGATTTTGCAGTCACACTTCGTGCCGCTGCGCCACGACCGGCCTCATTTTTTTTTATGCCCGCGTAAATTGTTTTTAGAAAATTGTAATGAAAATCGCAGAATTGAAAATAGTATAAAAGTGATTTTCTATAGTGGCCAGAGGTTATTTGTGAATGAAAGTAAATAATTAAATACAAAAAGGTCGTCGATTGCGTCGTAATAAATATGCGATTGAACACGAATGCGTCGGATGCACCAAGTATTGACACTGCTAGCGTTACTCCTATCGCATTACACTAGCTATAGTAATACAATACAAACATCGAACTTATGCCAATATTAGTTAAGTTGTAAGTTTAATAATATATAAAACAAACTATTATTTATTTATATTAATAATATTGATGAATCGAGAAGAAATGAATTTTCCAACTTTTGTTTCAGTAGGTACCTATCGGGATCAGAAACTGAGATACAAATTGTAAATCAAAATGTAAATACTAGCAACATATATCCAATGTTTGCATTTCATAAACTATTGTAATGTGCATGTTATATAAAAACATTTGAAGCTAGGCATCCAAGGCCTGTATTTCTAAATCGCTCTCAAATCTGAGATCGATCTTAACATGCCATTTTTTTTCATAAATTACATATGTGAATGAAAACGCCATCTCAAGACCTCAGATTCATTCATCGATCTCAGATTTGAGAGCGATGTACAAATACAAGCCTAGAGTCTAGATTATGTCACAGTGAAAGCATAATAGGTCATCAACAGTTAATATATAATGATTACTTAGCATTTTATACAATCATTTACTAGTACTTTCACATTGCACAACTGTATTCAGATACTAGCCTAAGCTCATTTCATTTCTTGGCTTAGAAAGTAGTTTAAATGAAAACTAAATAGTCTAAAGCTCTGGGCAAAATTATGTTATAATGTAAGTTACATATAATTACACAAGAAAATCGTTGGCAAGATAGAGGCGCACATAAAATGTACTTTACGTTCAAAAATTCATCTTTTGAACAGCGGCCATCATCAGTTTATTTATAAGATATTGCAACAATCCCTCCAGCTATGTTTTCAAATCAGAGAACTTAAAATTAATGATGAAACATCAATAGATAATGTCGTTTTCTTTTATATTTTTTATCACTTTCAACAATTTTTAACCACACAACCATGACATATTTGTAATCGTGAGAAGAAAACACGTCGATTTCTATAGGATTGCCTACTCCTTAAAGGGTAAAATTTTCACGCGACGTATATTTTATATCACTGAGCGGTCTCAGGATATGCGTGTTTTTAGGTAATTCTGAAATAAAGGGCCAAAAAGGAAATATATTTTAAGACAAGAAATGAATATATTTAACGTTTATTATGAATCACTGCTTGCTCAATCGTAACCTTTAACACCCAAGGCAATTTATCCATTAGTCACGTCGAAGGCAGTCATGACTTTACATCGTGTTCTGTGATCATAATTCATATACATTACACGTGTAACTGTGAACACATAGGACACCTTCCTCAAATTAACCTTAGTAAGTCCAAATATACTAAAAACACAGTATTTTTTTCAGCATCTATGTATCTCGCATATAGCAGAATAGTCAGAACCTAGTGTTAAGACACTATTTGAGTATTGACTATTTGAGTCACGGAATTCAACGCCGCGCTCTTAAAACATGGCATTTACCTTTAATAAATACATTAATGTCAGCTGTTCCATTATTTATATTTATTTTTCCCAACTTATTCACCCCTTTGCGCTTTAGGGGTTAGCTTCTCCAAAATTCCTTTCTAAGGGCACTTTGAGGATGCTGAAAGAATATTTAATTGTCTTCAAATTCTTAGCCAGCACTTATATGATAGTGACTGTAAGCACGACGGCTGAGGATTCGATTCCAACTTCGGGGAATTAATTATTATTTTTTTATATATTCATTTCTTCGCTCTGATATGAAGATAAAGACCGGCGTTGAGTTCCGCTACTCAACTCACAATGTCCTAAAAAAAATCAGCGGAAACTGAGGAACGGAGTGTCTTAACCTTGCCATATGCGGGATAGAGCGTGAAGCTGAAAAAAAATTAGAGGTCTCGTGCTTTTTCTGAAATGCAAGCTTAGCTTAGCCAGAGCCCTTTCATATGATATCTGACTTGAACTAGCGGCTTTAATACCAAATTTTGCTCCCCTTCAAGACTATTATTTTTTAGCATTTCATAATTTTAGGTCAACCGGAAATATCCTATGAATTTTCTTTTCCTTGATAGTATAAAAAACGCGGTTTTGCGATATAAACAGCCATATGTTTTTTTTTTAAGTAAATGTAGATTTTTTTTCAGCAAATTATGGGGCCGTAGACATGAGTATATGGTTTGAATTTCAACTCGATATCTCAAAGCGTTCCTGAGATAAAGACTCTTAACAGATAGACAGACAGACAACAAAGTGATCTTACAAGAGTTCCATTTTTCCTTAAAAGATACGGAACCCTAAAAATAATGCAAATATTTTAACGTATAAACACCATAATTTTATTAGCCGCGATATATTTTAGCAAATGTATGGCGTGTTGTTATTATAATATCTTAAGTAAATATTTACAAATTCCAGATAGCAATCATGGCCTAAAAACACTGACAAGATCGTGAACTCCGCGTCTATTAGGTGAATAAGCGTCAAGGTTGAAATTAATAACGTAATTACTAGACTTGCAACATTATCCCACTCACATCAATTTATATATATGTATGTATATATCTTAATAATTTATTAAAAAAAATCTTTTAGTTAAACACTAATAATAGGTGCAGTTTCTGTTTTTATTATCATCCAGATTTATGCTGAATTTATAATAAAAAAGCTGTATTACAAAAACAAATATTATTTGTTTTTTAAAAATAAGTCAAAAAACAATAAAGATTGAAGTATGTACGTATTTAGTACGACAATTTCCTTCCTATGTATTAATCTTGTGCCCTCAGATAAGAGGTTTATTAAAGGCAGTAACTAAACTTTATGCCTTTCTTGTCAATTGAACAAACAATAAACATAAAACCGCTATAAAATCTTGATGGCAACTGTCCCGCATTCATGTAATTTGTTAACCAAATAATATTGGTTCAAATTATATTATTTTTGACAATTCATGTTAATTTTGTTTTTTGGAACTTTTATTATTTTTGATTATAAGAAATAATGACGACATATTAAATTGATAATAAAATATGTAAACATATAAAATATATGATAATAACACATTTTGTTATATTGCTGAATAGTAACAGGGTAGGCAGAGGGAGCCTAGTGTTAAGACACTCCACTCCTCACTTTCTGCTGTATTCTATACATTGCATGTTGAGTAACGGAACTCAACGCCGCGCTTTTGCCGGAACACCCGAGCGAAGAAATGAAAATCTCTATATATAATAAGACAGTAAAAATATTTTGTCTGTACATTTAGTAATTTTGACTGAAATGGATAGAGGGATACTTAAAAAGACTAATAGAAAGCAAAAAGATTTTTTTTGAATTTCTTGTCTGTCTGTCTGTCTGTCTGTCTGTCTGTCTGTCTGTCTGTCTGTCTGTCTGTCTGTCGACATATTGTTGTCCGCATTTTTCTCTGAAACTACTGAACTGATTTACTTGAAAATTTCAGCAATAGCTTTGTTTTAACTCAATTTAGGTTCTAAAGTTTGGTTCATCAAAATCGGTTCATTAAAAAAAAAGTTATCGTCATTTGAATGAACTCAAGGCATTAGCTTGCCAGCGAATGTTATATAGAAATCGCGCTGGTATGACCCTGGCTAAAGAATGACATTCGAAACGTCTTGATTATATGACTGTTGATAAAAATATATATTTTTGAAGCACTATTATATATATTTTATACAATAAAGTAAACAAGGCCAGTCGTGGCGCAGCGGCAAGAAGTGTGACTGTAAAACCAGCTGGTTGTGGGTTCGATCCCCACTCGAGGAGATGAAATATTAACTTAAATTTATATTTCCATTTCTTCGTTCTGGTGGCGAGGTTAAGCGCGGCGTTGAGTTCTGCCACTCAACAAGCAATGCCTCCAGAATTCGGCAGAAAGTGGGGAACGGAGTGTCTTAACAC